>JAPZEB010000003.1:16848675-16861857 GCA_029783705.1 Chaetodon striatus | reverse complement strand
GTAAAAAAAAACACACAAATAAGACAGGGCAAAACAGAACTGTCCGTCCAGTCTTTCAAGGGAACATCTGAGCGTCGGGCTGGCAGCTTGCCCCCTGCTCGCCGCTCTGTGTCCTTGGAGAGTCCTGACTCAGAGCCCAGTCAGCCAGCCAAAATCTGCAGTGCGCACATGCGTACACACACATGTCCAAGCACACACACTTGCACACACACATTCACCCGCTCACACATACATGTAAGACACACTGATGGCTGATTTCCTTTGCCGTCTGTCAGTATCAAGTTCTAAATCCACCAGACTGATCACGAACTAATCCCCGCCTCCTGCTTGTCATCTGCTGGATGAAATCCCTCCAACAAGAAAGACAGATCCAATTGGGCTGAAATGCTCTTATGAGAAGTCAGATACCTACCAAACTTTCTCTTGCCGCCGTCTAGTACTTGGATCCTCTCGAGTTCAGCCAGGCAGGGTGGCTCTTAAAAGAACAGAAAATTGTTTTTTACAAGAGAACAAAGCACACTCCTAGGCGCGATTAGACACAGAACAGAGATAATGACTACCCAAAATCTGCCAAAAACAATCAACAGTCAAAACTGACGTCTCTTCTGAGCGCAGTCAATGTTTTCTAATCACCTCCTGCAATTTTAAAATCAATTCCACTGTGTTTCCTTCCCAAACAAAGAAGTGTATGAGCTTGGGACGGAGACCTAGTTTCTGCTTGGCTGCTTTGCTGACAGGCTCAGTCTCTGAGAGCAGTGGGAGAACCGGGCTGTCAACAAGCAGCAGGAATGTTTTTAGCTCCTTGCGGTCACCGTTTCACCCCACAAGGGAACGGGAGGATGAGTAGGAAGACAAATAGTGACGGACCAGCACACAACACAGAGGTGGCTACACCTGAGGGCAGCTGGGCGCCTTGAAGTTTTAATGCGAGGGGAATATGTCAGCACGGAGGCGCGTGAATGTGCCTGTTGACACACACACACACACACACAGCCTATGAACCTCACATCCTCCCCACAGTACTCACTCTCTCTCCAGAAGCAGAGGCACCACTCGGCAGTGGAGACCTTGCCGTCCCTGTAGGAGTCACAGGAGTTGAAGAAGGGCCGGATGCAGACCTCGTACTTGTCCAGGTTGATGGCAGCCAGCTCCGCCTGGTCCAGGTACAGGTCGCTGTTGGTGTCCAGCTTGGAAAACATCCAGCCTATGGAGTCCTTACAGCTGGCCACCAGGCTCCTGTCCAGCACTGCAAACACAAAGACACACAAACATACGTTCGTTTTTATCAGGGGACAGCTGTACAAATGAAAAATGAAACCATGGCAGTGTGCTTAGAATTATCTCCTGTTCCCAGTGCAAGTCATTTTCTTAATTATGTTACCGCTTTCAACAAAAAAAAAACAGAATTTCTTCAAGGAAAATGGCATCAGAACTTATCATTATCAACCTATTACAAGAATTTCCCACTTTAGGCTTCACAGCCTGTTAATACTCGGTGCTTATCGGGTACTAACTTGTAGCCGAACAGTTCCTGAGACTCACTTCCTGTTGCTTTGAAGCACGGCGTGCAAGTGTATGTGATGCAATGTTATCTTGATCCAGAGTTTTCAGCCCTGCAACTGTTTTTCAAACATGTTTGATATCCAGCAATCGGTTGCAAGATCTATCCAGTGAGAGCTGCCTGCAGAAAACACGAGGGTGGAAGCAGCTCCGGCAGAACCAGGGAGCTAAATTTGTGAGGATTTTATTTTCCCTGTAGACTTCTTTTTGCTTTTCCAATTAATACCTGATTTAACATTTTTTAATAGTATACTGCCTGTAACTACAGCACTGCAGCTCCCTCTTTATGCAGTCTGGACAGTAGCTCTAACCTGAAGTGGTGCTGACTGCAGTGGATCTGGTCCCGGTCTTGCTATTGTTGTTCTGCTTGGCATTGCTCTGCAGTAGCTGGAACCAGTCCCTCAGACGCTCCCCGAGATCAGCCAGATCCTGTCCAGTGCAGCTCTCTGTGGAGGCCAGAGAGAGAGGAGGAATATGATATTTGTTGCACCTATTCATGCCTCTATGATGCCTGTGTGTGAGTGTGTGTGTGTGCGGACCCCACAGTTAGGCAAAAAAAATGTGGTCCCCTCAAGGAAGGAAAATGAATGTATGTGTATGTGACAGAAATACAGAATAAAAAAACAGTGAATTCATATCCAATACATTTATTTTTTGTCATACTTTCTGTGTTTTGATCTCACCGTGTTTACTCTCCATGGACGCAGGGGCAGCAGTCGGACAAGGACACAGACTTGAACACTTCAGGGTAAGATCCTTCCCCGTAAGACAAGCCTGCTGCTCCAGCTTGCACTGCAATACAAACATGCGCATACATGCATTAATACACACACACAAACACACACCGGCGACATCGACAAGGGGACACAAAGGTGAAGTAAAATGAGTTATTGCCGCAACACAGATCAAATATTCATGAGGTGACCGCCTTAATTCAAATCTGAGACTTGCTCCTGAATGTGCTTTTCAACCTCTGCTTGCACACAAGGTCGGGAATAGTGATCCAGAAGACAAAGCATAAATCAATAAACACATGGGATTCTGTCACCACAAGCCACCAATTGGTCCTTCTGAGGCTATATATCATGGCTCTTTGTCTCAGTTTTCCCCCCCCGGGGAGTCTCTTCACACTGCTCAGCTCAGAATATGCAATGTGTATGTCACTATTTACCCCACAATGCTTACTACATCATGTTCACAGCATGTGTATAACACAAAGTCAGAGCTGTGAAGAAATGTGCCAGCACCTGACAGATGCACATATTGTTACACATACGCACCATAAAGTATGTCAGTAATTTTAACATGTGTCTGTTAGTATAACCTCCGCTGGTAATAGGTGTCAAGAATATTTTAGCAATTCTTAGTAACACAACATATGTTATTATTAAGCGTACAGAACATATGTGATGCGGAGGCCACACGTACATCATGTTCACTTCTTTATTGAGGGGGATGCTGCACAGTTCCACTGCCAATGATTCCCACCCTCCACCTACACCCTGTGATTATTTCTACCTTCTTTTCTTTTCAGAGAAATTCATGTTCGTTACACTGATAAAGCCAGAGAAAAGATTTTTTTCTGTATGTTTAAACTGCATTGATTGTATTTTTGTCAATGAGGGGCAGCAGAAACAAGCTGTAAACACAACAGTGACATATTAAAGGAATACTTCACCTCACAAATGATCAATTGTATTACAATTAAGCAGGATTTATACTTGTGCGTCAGCTCTATGCACAGCCTATGCACATGGTCAACGCTGTTGTGACCATTTAATACTTGTGCCTTAGTGTGTCTGTGTCTGTGTCACTCTGCAGTTACACCTCCAAAACACTAGTTGGCATCTGGATTTCTGTAAAGTGCTGTAGAGTTTAGTTGATTCAAAACGCACCCAAAACACACATTAAACATGGCTTAATAGCAACAATTTCGAAAACAGAGACACAAATTAGCTTCATTATAACTTACAGCATTCACAGACAAAGCACTTGTCTTTGCTGGACACATTTCCCCACAAATACAACATGCTAATGTTATTAGCACAAGCCTATAGCATTTTTCATTGTATAAATTAGCTTAGTGGCTAGCAGACATTTCGTCTCCTCATATGGAGCCAGGGACAACAGCAACATCTAACAAAGGTAACGTTACAAAATTTGGCTCCATTACAGCTCACAATATTCACAGACAAAAGAAAATCTTATACTAAACATGTTTTCCAAACAAATACAACATGCTAACGTTTACAGCACAAGCCTATGGCATTTAACATTGTGTAAATTAGCCTAGCAACTAGCGGGGATTTGTTTTATTGTCTTATTTATTGTCTTCACAATTTATTGTTTCTTATCTGTGAAATTAAAGTCAATAAAAGCTTTGTCTCCACTGAGGGAAATGGTTTCAGCTTACAGAAACAGACAGTTGACATCACTGTTGACATGACGTCTAGTGCATGTCAGGCTACAGCAAAGGGTATGGTGTAGACACTACGTCAATGCAGAGCCTATGCCGTAAGTGTGGCGTTGATTCAACACAGAAGTATGAATCCATCTTTGCTCACCCTGTGTTATGCTGAATTTGGGAAAAAACTTTCTTGCATGCCTCCCTGGTGAATGACGAATTCAAAAGAGGTGAACATTCTTGAAGAATGTGGACCCCTATGACTTGAATGGCTACCGTTTCTGGGCTCTTTGTTCACCGTGGAGGCATGCAAGAAAAACAAAGTTGTCTTCCTAAATTCAAGGTAACACAGGATGAGTAATTGGCACACAAATGATCGTTTTGGGGTGAAGTATTCCTTTAACCACAAATAAATTATGGCAAACAAACAGTACATCCAGAGGACAATGAAGGCATTTTTTCTGAGTTGTGTTCCTGGCCAGCTTGTAAATGTAAATCCAACACTCACTTTCCTTTTAGCTCGCTTTAACCTCCACCTGCTCCTGAGAAAAACTCTGTCTCTTCAGCTGCTAAATGCTCCACTACATTCACCAGCTAGTTGCTGACTTTGTATGTCTGCTGTTTGGTGCTGGTCTGCTAATGTGCGACGGGTTCTTCAGCACAGTTGATTCAACTTTATGGTCATTTTGGAGGCTGAAGTTTGCAGTGCTGCTGACTTATACTGTGTTACACTGACAGGTGTTTCTATTATTTACCCTAACCTCATTGATATAAATGTGTAGGATGTAATGTAACACCTCTCAGTATGATTCAACGAAATTCAACAGTGCAACAAACTGCAGCTTCCAAAATGACCATAAAGTTGAATCAAGGCAGGTTTAACATCTCTCTAAAACAGCTTCAACAAAAACTGAACATGTTAATCTTCATGACGGTTGGATTAATTGCTAGACTGTTGTATTACACTGCATTGGTGTTCCTAATAAACTGGTGTATATAGCGCAGTACTCAATACAACTATTCAAATGTGTAAAGTAATACCTTTAATAACTACTTAGTTTTTAATCATAGCTTTCTTGAAATTATTAAATAGTAGTGCTATAGGTGTGTATTTGCATCAGTGTACCTTGGAGGCATAGTTACGTCCATCTGATCCACACACTGGCCCGGTGGAGGAGATGGGACAGGGCTGACAGTTTCCATCAGGAGACCTGAGCGCAGGCTGCTTCAGTCTGCGGGACAGAGGACACAAAAACACTTCAGCCTCACTAAGTCCAGCTGAGACAGCAACTGCTGTGTTAATTCAGAGTACAGCCACAGCAGCGTCAACCTGAACATGAAGCGAACTGCCCTCCTCCATGTTGTCCGAATGTATTAGCTTATCATTAAACAGCAGGCAGCCGTACTGCACCGGTGCACAAACAGGCTTTATTATTACACCATCCCAGACCAGCACAAGCCACAGCGTGTAAACTTGGTGGTGTTGATCTCATGTTAGTGCCATTAACGGAGCAGATTTTTGACTACGCGTGTGTTTTGAGAGTCAGCTCTTGCCCAGGGGCTACATACACTCACCTGTGTTCAAGCTTCTTGCGGTTGACGCACACAGCTCTCTGGTAGCCCTGGGCGATACACACCTTGTGTCGGCTGCACTTAACCTTTTGACAGGGGTCCTTGGTGGTGTCTACATCTGGGGAAAAATAGAAAATGAGATGTATACTGTAGCATCATCACTGCTTCACTCTCCACCTTGTTCTTTATCTTCCTCTACCTGTCATTCTTCTTTTCACTCCCAGTCTAAAATCCCAGTTTCTCCTGTGTATTTGCTCAACATAACCTGAGTCAGTCTAAATTATTAGAGCGGTGCAGAACAAATATGCATCTTCAGGCATTTTCTGCTTTATTGAGAGTAGAAAAAGATCCTGAATACAAAAATAAAGACCTTTTAACAAGATGAAGGAGTTTGTTTCTAATGCAGCTGCGCTTGTTCTCAGTTTTTGTAAAATCATCTTTATAATGTAGAACTAGTCTCAGGACAGTCTTATTGATTTATGCCGCAGGAAAGTGCAGTTGTCACACCTCACTGGCAGATTTTATTTACTTATTTAAATATTGCGCTTTGGCTGACCTGCTATGACAAATACTTTCTGCAATGTAGGGTAAAGCCTGCTTGGCTAGCTCACTCTGCCCCATCCATCCATCACGCTCTCCGCTAGCAGCTAATACTGGACCGTGTGTCAGCACCCCACACACACTCATATGTCACAGCTGTCTGTTCCTAGCAGGCCTCCAGAAGCCCGACCCGGATGTCACACTGTATTCTCTTCACATCCCCCGACCCTTTATTCACCTACACTATCCATCAGCGCGGTACACCGAAATACAGATTATTCACACACCGCTATTGCAGCTTTCATCTACATGACAGAGGTGCTTGCATTCATCCCCCTGCTCTTACTGTATCCTGTTTTATGGCACCATTATAATTTCGCAGACAGGCTTAGGATCTACTCTCTTGTCCTCTCCGGTGGCTGAATACATTAATGCTGCCAACATCACAGGATTACTGAAGCAAACCGACAGATATCTGATTTGAGAAGCAAATCCAAAACAATACACCCCCCTGTCATGGCTGAGCTGGTTGTATAACTGACTGACTGACTGCTCTGACTGAGACACAGTGAGGCTCGGAGGCATTAATGCCCAGATGCAGACTCCTCATCCATTTAGACTGTCAACAGTGGAGCCTCATTCTCTGGTCGCTCCGTATCCCGGTCGGCATTGATTGTGTAGAGTATCCCTGTACAGTATCGCGCACATCTTACAGCTTTGCCCTTCTTGTCTTTTTTTCCCCTTGCAGGTTTAATGTCCCCCCCTCCACCACCTCGGTCTACTTCACATCAGTGCATCAGTAGAATCAGGGTGCAGAAGCCAATTAAACCGTTACAGTACTTCCTGACACAAAGGAGGACAAGGAGATTAAGGTACTAATAGGGATACGGCGCAGTGGGTAGAGGGGGCAAGTACGCAAAACAATGCATCTTACAATCCATGCAATGAAGATTTAACCAATACTTAAGTGAAATGAATGAAAGAATTAAAGACGCAGCGCACAAACGGCGAGCAGATAATCCTGCCTTCTAATAGCAAAACATTTGTAAATAAATCTTGTCGTGTAGCGAGCGGCTACAATGCTGGCACAGCGTTGTGTTGTGAGTACAGAAGCATAAGGTGGCTGCCTGAGCCTCATGTTAACTTAACAGGCTTCCACGGATTAAAGCGGTGCCTGCGATGATGACGTTTCCATAGCAACAGGCTCTCCGTGGTCCGGGAATCATTCCTGGGTTGACTGTGATTTGCAGCTCAATCTGGTGTTTCTGAGAACTCTCTCCCTCTCTGTTTCTGAAACCCCCGTTGTGCAATCATGTCTATCAATCTTCCCTTTCTTCCTTCTCTTCACATTCCTTTGTCTCCTCCTCAAATCAGACATCTTCACTGTGTATTCTCACTCGCGCTCTGCCTGCATGTTTATTATTTTCCTCTTCGCATCCACTCTCTCTCGATTCAACCCCAGATGCACCCACCTACTTCCAGTTTTTACTTTTTGAAAGTCTCTCCTTTGGTATTAAACTGATGCCTGCAGCAGTAAACCTCTCCTAATTAGGCTCCCTGTGCTTCAGTATAATCCAATCCAGATTTGCATGAGGTTTATCCCTGCAGATTGGGGATAACAGAAGCAAAGCTGAGGCCACGTACTCATCATCAAACCTCTTATCTGCTATTTACGCACTCAGTTGGTAACATCATCATTGCTATCTTGTCTTCCAGGTGAAGCCAGACGTGCCTCCGGTACGTCTGTTAGTCTAGTTAATGCAGAAATAGGCTTGAAGTCCCACAGTGACAAAAAAACAATCAGCACGCCAAGAAAAGGAGAATAAAGAGCTGAACTTAAACTGCATTGATTTTGTGTTTTGGCTACCTGCAGTGCAACAAGTAAACAAAACACTGACATATGGTCACCTGTGATGGCGAAAGTTGCTTCATCCACCAGACACAGAGCAATGTTTTGCATTTATTTTGAGTCATGTTTCTGTCCATCCGAATGAATACAAGTGTAATTCATGCTCCTTTTAGCTCTGTTTTGGTCTCCACCAACTCCTGAGAAAATCATCTGATTGCTAAATGCCCCACTATGCTCACCTACGGGCCGCTATTTTCTATCTGTTGTTTGGTGCTTAGCGTGTAGCAGGAGTGGGAAAACCAGGTTGATGAGAGCGATGAGACTGAGCCTAAACAGTTGTGGGCTTTAAAACCGAAACGGCGCTAAAGACACTAAAATGCTAAGTAGAGCTGAGGGGAACTGAAGAGTTGGGTGATGACTCTCTGTGGGTTTGTGAAACATTTAAAATTAAACATAGTCTTTTGATTGATAAGGTGCGTTTAAATGCACACTAATATTCCCGTATTATTCCGAATTTAAAGTGGGTCTTATAAACAGCATGTTCGGTTAAGATATTCTGAATTAGGCCATATTCCAGGTGTAGCGATTTTTGATTAAAATATGTGGTATATGCCGGTAGTATTCAAGATTTAACTGCATTATTTGTACGTATACAATCCATTTGGAATATGTGTCTCATTTGGGGTTTTTACCGCAATTTGCGACACATGGCTTCTTGCCTGTTTATGGTCAGCTCTGTGTGTTGTCATGGAGACGTTGTACACAAAAGAAAATGAGGTGCCTAAAAGAAAAGCCAACATTTCTGGTCATAGACAGCACATACTTTTAAATATTATAAAAGACTTGGATATCAACAGATTTATGGATTTGTGCAATTATCGCAACACCGACCCTTTCAAGAAGGTGATTGAAGGAATGAACGAGGGAGGTTGTGTTTGTATGGTCAAACAAGTCCGCAACCAGCAGGAAAACATTTTTAAAAACTCTATTTTGATGCAAAGAAGCTGAATGACAAGTGGCTACAACTGTTTGATTTTTACATATTTTGACATAATAAACGACACGTTGGGGCACATTAATCAGAGAATGCAAGGCTGCATGTAAATGAGAGTATTAGTGGAATATTAATTTTCATTAGCCATGTAATAAGCTTAGTAGGAATATTGTCTTTTTCAGAATAAGGGCGAAATATGGAATATGTTATGCATGTAAACACAGTGATTGTCACTTTAATGGTTCTACAAATTGGTACCTTTAAGTTGAGAGTTACAGGAGTAAACAAATACTGGTGTCAATCTTATCAACAATCTCTTGGCAAGAAAGCGAAAAAGTGTCCTTCACAAATTTTTCTTATAAATCTTCTTAAAATATTTCCTTGACCACAGAATGATCATGTAAGTAAGAAAAAGTAGAAATGATTTGAATTCAAGCTCCATGTAGAACGTGAAGGATTTATGTTGGAGCGCAATTAGAGGATGCTGAATAGAGGACATTCAGTAGCAAGAAGAGGATGTGAGGCATGTCTTAAAAAGATTAGTTTTAAATACTGTACATGGGGAGGTTAACTCCCCTCTGGATTTGGAGTACATGCTGATCCCTTCACAGCCTTGTATGTGGGGCTTTGAATTTGATAGAAGCAGCCCCAGGTGGGCCGAGGAGGAAGAGCAGGAAGGGGTGACACTGGACAAATTTGTGAAGTGTGAAGGTGAGGAAGACAGCAGCAGACCCTGGAGGACTGTGGCTGCTTTTGGAGGGTGGGAGTTGTTGAAGTCCGGACACAAGATGTGTACAGCGTGTACAAGGAGCTTGGCAGACTCCCTGGTGAGGGAGGAGTATGATTTGCTGGATATTGTGGAGTACAAACATGTTAATGGAGAGGTCTAACAGAGAGCAGGATTTTTCAGGTTGCTTTCAGTCCTGCCGTCGTCTTAACGTTAAGTTTCGAGCTGGTTGGCAGACAGCCAGCTGAAAGCTTCAACAAGATGTTTGATGGCAATCTACCAAATGTATTTGTGAGTGAGCTCCAAGCGACAGTATCTATCAATAGACTCAAGAGGTATCAAACTCTAGACCCTGTGGAGTGTGGACTCAGCGTGTTTTCCTATCTCCTTGGTGTGTGCCATTGATTTGAAACCATTGATTTGCCAGAAAGTGTCCATTCACCATTCACCTGGCCTCTCTGACTGAGATAAAGCTCATGAAATCCAAGGTACACTAGAAAGCTGGTGTATAAAAAGATCAGGTCTCCTGTGAGTGCTGTACACAAACACTTGAGTGTTTGTGTGTTTGTGTGCATATACACTTGCTTGTTCTTACAAGTCCAAATTACAACTGCTCTCCTGCTGTGTTTACTGTCTTAAGAGTGAGGTGATTCAATCAGCTGCTGGATTGATGAATTGACTGTAGAAATCGACTGCAAATTACCCTGACCTCTCCCTCACTCTGCACAGCGCCGGCTGAAGTGGAGCCAGCCACTGTGGTGCCTGAATGCAAATTTCCACTTCGGTCTGCTGTTGGCGTTGACTGTCTGTGCGTTAGGAGTGTTGACAGTTCAAAAGCCCCGTCCTCCTCTGCACGGCGGTGCAGCAGTCTGGGCTGCCTGGCTGAGAAACGAGGCCTGTGGGCTCATCGGAGCTCGGGAGTGAAGACATCACGCTGATTTAGTGATGTCTCAGAGGGACAAATCTCCTCTTTTTGCTCCTTCGCTTCATTAGGCCTCTCATAAAGGAAGGCAGATCAATGGAGGGAGATAGCACAGTCGTGTCAAAACGAGTGAAAGGGAAATAGATAGGTGAAGGGCTTTTATGCTGTGCAAAATAAAACTAGGGAAGTACTATTCATCTAACAACCTAAGGCAAGCATATAAAGCTTTGCTAAAGCCTCATAAAAGCTGAGCACACACAGTTCAACACCTACATTATAGCGATGCCACTTGTGAAGTTGATCTATGTCGGCTAGGTCGACATAAGTTAGGGTATTATTTCAGCTCTATTGCCATATGAGAGCATCAGTGTTGGATGATACTGCAAAACCCAGGATTACATTCAGAAACAACATTTTTAATCATCCATTTTAAAATTCTGTAATATTTACACATGGCAGACAGAATTGTCCAATATTGATGTAATTGGTAGGAAACTGGGTGGGTTATTTAAATACATTATATTTATTTTTATTATTATTATTATTATTACTATTGTTTCTTTTTTTATGTTTTTTTGGGCTTTTGACAGTGAAACTGTTGAACAACTGGAAGAAGAATTTTGAGTACCGATATTAGAAAAGCATTACAAAATGAAAATGAATAAAAAACAGACATAAAAACAGAAATAAAACAAATTACAATACAAATGAATTATCTTACATGTGCGAGGAAAAGGCAGCATTGCAAATTGGTTTGCAACACTCTGAGGTACTGCAAATTCAGTTCAAATATACTGGGAAGTGTACTGAAACAAGATGAATTAGAAAAATAAAAAGGAAATTATGGAGCGACAGACAGAAAATAAAAAGGGAAAAAAAATGTAATTGGATGTCGAATAAGTCGGCAGTGCTTTTGTGATCTAATTTAGTCCAGGCTAGTTTGTTGGGGAGGATTTGGGCACTGTTACTGAAGTGGTCAATGGAGGGTTATTTAAAATTAATTATACAACAAGAGGTTCTGAACAAGCAATCTGATTGGTCAACAACATTTAGACTGTGCTTAAATCAGCATAACAGCACACCTGGCTAATCACTAAAAATATTACTCTATGTCGTGCCATGAATGACGTTAAAGCACACCCTCTCGTGTGATATTGCTTAATTAATAAACTCATCTTAATCAGGTGGGTCAGATAGCTCTTAACACTCTATTCCAAATGTGTTGTTCTTTCTGGTTTCAGAGCTCTCACTAAGTGTAAGCACAAAACGTTGTGTTGTTTCTGTCCATAGACAATTGAACAAAGTTTTTTCAAACAAGATGATGGCATCCTTAACAATGTTGACAAAAGGCGAGAAAGACAGCATTACTTTGTGCAATTCTGCTATGAATGGAAAGTAAGAAGAATATGGAGCCGCAGATGGTCGGAGGATGCAGACAATATGGTGTGTGTTCTGCAGCGAGGTTCAGTTTTATTTCACAGTGTTCACAGTCAAGACTTTTCACCACAACATGTACAATACTACTCCAGTGATATTAAAACAAGCTCACTACATTTTAGAACAGACCTTTCGACAGCATCCATGTGAGAAATCGGGCCAAGGAGCTGCTAAAACTGCAAGAGGCAGACCAAAATTTCCAGAAATCCAACCGATCGTGTATTAGGGGCGGCTAATAAGGGCCAAAATCAAGCTTAGATCGTACAGTGTCTGCCTGGCTTGGACAGAACTCCTCACCACCATCATCAAAACACCTAATAAGGGGATATCTTTGGGAAGTGTGACGTCTAAATCTTTCAGCACAGCTTCAGAGACATGTAGAATATATGCAAAGGAGCATTAAAGCAGCTCTGGATGCACCATAAAACGCATTTTTGTTTTTTCCTTTACTTTGTAAACTATCTGCACGTTCTTATGCTACAAACCCACACTCACTAGATATGATCAATAATGCATTGTAAGCTTAAAGAAGAGCTATCTTTCTTCATCGTCTGATCTGACATTTTAGAGAGGCTTTCACTTCACAGGAAATTACTACCTGGAACTTGAAAACCCAGCACTGATTTAAATCTCCACTGTGTCTTTACCGGGTGTTCACAGTGACACACTGAGGTCAATATCTCTGTGAATGAAAGTCACAGTTTCAGGATGTGTTTGTTCTTGAAAGACTGGTTCATTTTAAATTTAAAAATATACATGAAGCCCCTCAGATCAACATGTGACACGTAACAGCAGCTCATTACAGTTTCATAACATGTTTTTGCAAGTAGGTATAGCTGCAGCTGGAGCAGCTACTGCTGTGTGGAAGCAGAAGTGCTTCATTAAAACAGAGGTGGTTAAGGTTAGGGTCAGGGTAAGGGTTACATCTTGTTACTGATAAGATGAACCACATCTTTATGTGTAACAGGGTCAATTATACTGCAGTAATAGTAATTATAATTCCATTAAATTTGTTTCAGTTATTACCTGACATGCTTAGGCCTCCATACACAATATGTGGAACGTTTGATAACCAGTTTCTGTACCTCTACGTTCACCTTTGGGGGTACCCCACCTGTAAAGGGGCGTCTCCCACCTTGCCTCTCCACTTTTGCTGTTATGCTCTTGTGGTAACTTC
>JAPZEB010000003.1:16836060-16848575 GCA_029783705.1 Chaetodon striatus | reverse complement strand
TGTAAAGGGGCGTATCCCACCTTGCCTCTCCCCTTTTGCTGTTATGCTCTTGTGGTAACTTCCGTGTTTTAGCGCTGTTAAGGTTTGTAAATTCATTTTATGCTAACATAATCTTGTGCCGCTTGATTTGTGTAGGGGCTGGAGTTTGTACGGTTGTGTATGACGGAGGATTTTTGTTTTTGCCACCTGTTGTCGGGAGAGGAATAAACGGAGATCGCCTCCATTAGTGGGTTTGTCTTGTACTGGTGGTAGGTGCGGTTGTGTTGGCTTCAAATGGAGTCTGGTTGCAGGTATACATGTCTGTTTTTGTGCATGTGATGTTGCACTCTAATGACCTCCTCTTTGTCTTCCTCCTGGTGAACAAACAGCTTCCTCTTGACAGACGAACAGAGCACAAAGACAGCCTTCAACTTTTCCCTTTCTCATCTTCACCCTATCATCCCCTCCTACACTAGTCGACTTACTTCCTCCCCCCAGTCCACAATTTCCTCATCACCAAACTGCCTTAGAGCTGGCAGGAATAATGTTGATGTCAGTCACTTTACACTAAATCAAGGCACATTAGCCCCCACCTCTGTCTAACTCTCTTCTCATGCTCTTACTTCCCTCTCTGGCCTTTCATTGGAAACCATAATTAGTCCTTCATTAAGCCCTTGGAAATTGCGCTAATGGACTCTGCCATTCAGCCGACTTCATTTAAGCTGCAAATCAAGCGACAATGGTCGAGGACACGACTCTGCCATGACTTCATCTTGCAGAGGCTCAATTAAGGCGGGAGTCTCAGCAGGAGTCGGGGAGGAGACCTCAGACAGTCAGCCTCTACGCCCGGCTCCTGCTCGAGTGCAGCAGGGAAAAAGGAAAAAAAAAAAAGAAGAGGAGGAAGCAGAACGAAGTGGTGATGTGTTGAAGTCGAGCCAATGTTTAGCATCTCCTGGGGGAGGCACATCAGATCCACTCAGGCAGATAAAACAGAGCGCTAACATCTTTCAACCTTTTTTCGCTGAGGAACCGCTACAAGTGCGGACAGCGAGCGGCTGACCCCAGAATACAAACACAGAGCGAACGTAGCACTGTCTAACACGATGAGCCACTGACGGTCTGGGAAGCATCACAGTTCAAACACAGGCCACAGATTCGGTCTCCATGCTACAGTACAGGCTAATGACATTCAATTTAAATAAATTATGTGGCTTTGCTTTAACTGCATCAGCATGCATCCCAGGCAGCTATACCAAATGAGTTTTTTCTTTAAGCCTATATGTATGGAATAATGTTTGTGCCTTAATCCTGAGCATGTGATGAGAATTTTTTTTTTTTTGCAAGCACATAAATTACCAGATGGGATTTAATATAGTTTTATTTTGATCTTGGGCTGATATATGTGGATACACTTGTTAAATTAAACATATTTTGTAGGAAAGGTATAGACATCAATGCGTTAACAGCAGCAGATGTTCTCTTTGAATGGAGTGACTCCTGGTGTTGTGTCGATCCCTGCGTTACAGAGTGAACATTAAGAGAGTGTCGCATTGTGGGTTGTGTGTTGCCTTAATGTTGCTCGGCTAGAGACGTTCTTAATGTCTGTTTAAACGTGTTTTGCAGCCACAGAATAAATGCATTCCTGACGAGTGAGGTGAAAGCGTCCTCGCTGCAGAAACCGACCGGGCTTGGAGTCAGCTGTCAAGCAGCCAAGATATAACGGAATTTCATAATGGTGAGCTCAAAAAGAGAGTCTGACAGGAGAGTGTGTGAGTCAATGAAGAAGCAACTGCACTTACTCCAACAAGCTGCACAAGTGTGGATCCACATTATGCTTTGATGGAAGTATTCCGTCTTTCACTTTCACCAGAGAAAAAGCATCAAGGGAACGGACTCTAATCTTTAGACAAATAATAAACTTTCCCGACAAGACAATGAAAAAGTCTTTCCAAAGACAGGCATTTTTCTTAATCGTTTCATACTTGGGCAAATATGGTATAAACTTTGTATGAATAATATATTATTTTTGTAGGATTAATATAACCTGAGCAAACACAAATTTATTGTGGTCTCACTAAATATTTGCACCAAAGTGAGAATAGTTACACTGAAGCTATTCACCAATTTACACCCATCTCTACGACCTTTATCTTATCTTATACCCCCAACAAAATTAGCTCATGTATGCAAGATTTCTACACACAGGTAAACCTGCTAACAACAGGCAAATGACTCCTTCATTGCCACTTGACCAGAGCTATGTCCATAGCTCTGCAGTAGATGAGTATGCCTTTCTATCTGTGTGTGTTTTTATTTGGGTGTGTCACAATCGATGCCACAGACAACCAGGTTAGTAAACAGTAGAAAGCAGCATGGAAACCTGTGAAAACTTAATGGTGGTTACTTCTTTTTATATCTTCTGTCTTTAAACTCTGTGCAGGCTAAATTTGATCGATATTTTGAGTGCTGCTTGGGTGAAAACGGACAGTATTTTGTAATGGCGCATCATTGCATCTCAGCGTGTTCACCTGGTTGTTGTGTTTTCATCAATGCCGATCAGAGCCAGAGCTGATTAATACCCATGATTACTGCTGAGTCATCTGACCCAGGTGTAAATGCCTATTGTTCGTGGGTGTCAGTGGTTTTTTTGTGCAATGGAGGAGGGGCTATGTTGCTGTATGTTGTGATTGGCTAGTATTCCTCATATTGACAATTTTACAAGAAAAAAAACTCACCAATGATCTGCCAGAAAGTCAGGTAACATCGAATAAAAAGCAGCAGAGTCCACAGTGGTAGCAAGATGTGTTAGTGGGATAAGTAGAGCACTATCACATGAGAGACTGGAGTTTGAGTCCTGTGAGAATCAGTGTGGGTGTATTATTTTAGGACTTAGTTGACTTATTATTTTCAGTTTTTAGGATGCATAAAGCTGCTGAATGCACATTGTGTACATAGACTTTAGCAAAATAGCTGAAAAGACCCGTTTGTGTTAACGTTATATTTAGACGTTGCTGCGACACCCAGGAATACATACTCGGGTAAAGGCAGCCACATTGGCTATTCACACCTGGGTATAGAGAGCATCGCTGGCTACTGACACTTGGGTGCAAAAAGCATCAGCATAAATGTTTTTGCATGTTCATGAAGGAAACTAGATTAAGGAACTAAAGCGACATTTAATTGAGTGCATAATTGTTTGTTGTTTGCTCAGATTAAACTACTCTATGCACGATCATTTTCTTTTCAAAATAAAATTTAAGTGCTTGATCAGATTGTCTCATTGCGCGCTCAGGATTAAGACACAAATAAAATGCCATATGTGTGAGTCTATATTAAACTAGGAAAAAAACCAACAAGCAAGTTTTATGTTAATGGCATGCACACTGTGAGAAAAAGACGAGATGGTGGGAGACTTACTGTCGTTAGAACCTTGATTTTCATCCCAGGTACGAACGTAATCATCCTGCAGAAACATGAAGAAAACAATCATCTATTAGCAGGTGCAGAGAACGAGCAGCCATGTAATTCACACACTGCAGGTCTGACTCCACGGTGCTGCTGATAGCACAACATATCAACACGCTGTCATCTTCATAGAGGAGAAGTGAAGTAGTTTACATTATCATCGCACACTGATTATAATTTGAACATTAGTTTTGCAGTATGATAATTAGCTAAGTGAGTCACACCACAGACAGATGGGAATGTACTGTGGATGTACATCTGTATGGAAATGAGCCCAACAAATCTGCACCCGATGCCTATATGTGAGACATATGGCTCTTTTTAAAAGTGCTCTGCCTTTCCCACCGCTTAATTAGAACATTAATCGTTCTAATTAAAATGGGCAAGTTGAAGGAGATTTGGAATAAAAAGAGAAAGACAGAGGATGGATGGAGAAGCCGAGATAAAGACACACAAAAAGACAAGGAAATGAGTCATGAATGAAAAAGACATAAGGCAGCTGGAGGAGCAGTGTAGAAAAAAAACTAGGGAGAACTGACCTCTACCTCCTGGTGAAATGACAGCAAAAGGAGAGAAAAGAGCCAATATTAGTGAAGAAGAAAAGCGTAATTTCAGATACAGGGTATTAAGCTGCATTCAGAGACATTTGAAAAGCCCACAGAAAGACTTCACATGTTAATTTTAAAGCCCTTTATATAACATAAGGAACAATAAGAGTTTAAAAGACATCCTTATATTGAGATCAGAATACTCAAAAACTTTATCAGATTTGACTGACAGTGGCCCGGCACTGTGATTGGTGCAGGGAAATATACAACAACTAAAACCAGTCGGAACAGCAAGGAAATAAACAACATAAATACACAAAGGCCTAATCCCATTTCCCATTTTTTAACCCTACCCCTTGTTTCTAGTGCCACGTGCCCCTTTGGAACGGAGTCACAAGTGGAAGTGGTTAAAATCTTCCCCTGTGAAATGGGACGATCCTTCAAGACACTGATACTTCACTGGTAGTCGTTGATGATGTTTATGTAAATGAACATGAGAAGTGTTGCCGGACACGTTGAATATGCTGTCTGCTGTGGTGATCTCTCTCGCATGGGATGAAGGCATCCTTTTGCAACTCACAGTTTGTTCACAGCTTTAGTTTCATGCTATCAATCAATCAAACAAGTCAGCAACAATAAAAGAACACTGCCTCATAGAGTGCTGCAGGGATGACTTATTGTTGTAGATCGACAAAAATCCAATGGGATTTTCCCATTTGAGTTTGGATTATTGCGGAAAATATGCTCTGTTGCAAACAAAAGTTTATGCTACTTACAGTACATGTGTTATTCAGAAAAATAATCTTCTTAAATTAACACTACCTTCATGATTTTTGAAGCGTAAATACAATTGCCAGAAGTAAAAAGCTAACATTAGGCAATGAACAAACATGGCGGCATGACTAGTGTCACCATTACAACAAGGCAGTCATGTTCAGCGTGACGACGCTCTGTAGTCTCATTTAGCCACTTGTTTGCCACTGCCTTTTTGACATAAAACCTTCAGTTGGCTATTTATTGACGTATTTTATGTTGTAGAACAAAACATGAACGTCTCTCAAGCTTGTGTTAACTACAGACCTAATTTCAGGCATCTAACCAGACACCTATTACAAAAAACCAAACAAACTGATACACAAAACTGAAATACAAACTCTTTTCCAAATTTCTTTTGTTATGATTGCTGGAAAAAAAAACAAAAAAAAAAACAGGAGCATAATACATCAAAACAACATTAAACTGAGATAATATGTTGGTTATAGTAATTTTTAAATGTTTATTAATGAAGAAAATACAGTTGTTGGTTTCTTTTGTTGCTCCTAGAGCCATCCTGCTGATGATTTCTGATAACACTCAGTTTAACTGTGTCTCTGAATAACCTCCGTTTTTAGGGCCATGTAGCCGTAACACTCAGGCTGTTCTCACAAACTGTTCGTATGTTTTCCCATGAAAATTAATACACCAAATTTGTATATATTCCATGAATTTTGAAAGGGATGTAAACAAGGAGGCTGTTCAGAGCGGTCTTATAAGGAGGCAGGTTGCGGTTGTTGCTAGCTCACCCTTTTTCCCCTTTATGGGCGGTGTCCTGGTGGATGACCTGTATTGGTGTGACATGTACTTCACGGTGTGGGAGGCAGCTCTCTCGGGGTATCATGGTGAAGATGCTCAGGGCTCAGGGCTACTGCTCAACCTCTTGAGAAGGCCATGTTTATTGTTTTGTGGTAAAGACTGCAGTAAAGTCATTGTTGGTGAACGGCACTCGAACGCCTCACCATCCGTCCTTCTGCAGAGAGGTCCAGACTGCTAGAAGCTAGTTACCAAAAAACAAGCCAAGCTAAAATTAATGTAAATAAGCCAGCCTGTTCCCAACTATGGTTCAGAGCCTGTAAACTGTAACTGAGAGAGGTAACACTGTGGTGGATGAGTCACAGAAAAAAAGACTTTCCTGTTGAGTGAACGTTGAGTGAACTCTGAGTCACTTTATGGTATATCCTCACCATGTTTCTTTACCTAAACCTAGCCACAGTAACTTAACTTGCCTAAACCTAACCTTACGTAACTGTGCGTTGAGGATGTAACGTCATTCTGTTGTGCATTTTTTTTCATAGGATATCATACGAGCCATTCTATGAGAATAACTTGCAACACTTTTCCCTACCCCTCTATCGCAATAAGAATTGGGACCTTACCCCTCGACATGAACGTGCAAACAGAGGGTTAAGGGTTAAGTGGTCAGGGCAAGGGGTGTTCAAAGGGATCGAGCCAAAGTCTCTCCTATGAAATAACCAAAACTGCTTGAGCTTAGTCAGAAAAGTTCATGTTCCTTTCCCCCATCACTCAAAGTAAGAAGCTTTTTAAAAAAATATGTTATCAGGGCCTTAAATATTAAATAAATGTAGAAAAAGTGTGGAAAAATCATAGGCCTACACTTTCTATTTTTTCTCTGGCTGAAACTGGAGAGGCATCTCAATGAACTCCAAAAGTCTTAGTGATGTAAAGGCGCTAAATTGGACAGATTAATGATTGTATTTTCTTCAAATATAAGGGAATCCCACAGTAGACAGTTCAGATGTAAAGCTTTTTTGAGCATATTGCTGCTTCTGAAATAATAAACATGAGTCATTTCAAGATATTTACAATCGGCCATCCCCCTCCTCCTTAGAGATGACTTACTCATCACCGTAAACATTTACTGTGCTGGAAGCGTGTGCCAAACAGCTCCCCTGAAGGCGATAAATCCTGACACAACACGTGAAATAAGCAGCCCTCATGAAAGCTGGGACCTTCTTCTTTGACCCTCACAGTTTCATTTCACAGAGGTAAATATTTTCATCACTGGTGAGGACTCCACTCGAGGGTTGAAATCTACCAAACTGCTGCTGCTGCTGCTCTGTTCACCCTCGACTCGCTGCAGCAGCACCGAGCTCATTTCCCCTGCTCAATGACAGAAAAATCACTTCCAGTAAACTGGCTCGTGTCTGGATTTTAACTCAACACTCCAGTTGAGCCTCGTGAATGATTGCCGGTTATGTAGTTTAACCTTGTTGGGCCTGATGGAGTCACGCATTAGCAGGGTAAGACCTCAAAGGGTTTACGACCTGGCCATTAATCTGACGCCTCCCACGTCTCCTTTATTGATGCTTCAGCTCCTGCATTATTTAGCAGCCTTTCTGTATTTGTGTTTCTGCCAGGACCGATGAGGGAAGTGTCCTGCTGCGCTGACAGGACTGGAAATCAATGATTTCATAAAAGAGGGGCTGCAGAAAATGTATTCGGGGAAAATAAATTCTCCTGAGCTTACAATGAAAGTGAGCATGAGACGCAGAGCGCGGTGACAAGTTTGGCACACGGCAGAGAAGTTATATCACTCGAAAATATGACTCACAGAGCAGCATCCTGATGAAACGACTGCCGGTTTTTACACAGAAGTGATTAGAGGAAGCAAGCTGAGAGCTGAAAACACTCAGCTGTATCCAGGCGCTCTGTGATCTACCTGATAACATCAAAAAGATCTCCTCTTGCTAAACGGAGTGGGGAAGCTTACCCTCCGCATCAAACATGGCAGACTGTTCACCTTGCTGCCGAGCTCCACAATACTGATTGACAGATCACAATCCCTCATATCTGTAGGACGAGGATCGCGGCCTGATGAGCCTGTCCACTGTAAAATTGGGCTCAGCTCAAGTGGAACTGCACAGTGTCATTAAAAGATCTCTTCCGAAAGTGACAGATATCGTGGTTGTTGGGTCGGCTTGAAAAAGAAGAACAAACAGGAAACTGGTTGAAATGAATGTGTGTGTCTACCTGACAGGCCATGTGTGTGTGACTGACAGGTGTTTCTCAGTAAATGTCAGCTGTCAGATGCACTCTGTGTTCACTGCGGTTGTCCTGAGGGGTTTGTTCGTGGTGACGGCGGAGTGCCTCATCAGTAACAAAAGGACACAGTAATAACACTCTCATGTGGAGGTCTGCGCGGGCTCGGATGAGGGTTTATACTTGACCTTTTCTCACAATTAGTGTTAATATCTGCCTTCAGTGGATTCATCAAATCCATGCAGAACAGCACGGAGCTAAAATGTACGCGCTGCCCTCTGTATCAACAAAGCACAGGGGACATGTCCTTCCTCTGCAATAACAAGTGGAAGTAGGAGAGGACTTGTATTTTGACAAAATTAAATACTTTGGCTCAGTGTCAACCACAGCGTTATTTCCAAGCTGAAAACACCAGGTGCACCTCAGGAAACGCTGAACTGGGAGCGATTTGGAGCACTTTGGAGGCATGTTGTTTTTTCAGCTGAGATGCATTGATTGCGTCTGGTTGCTATGATACAGGATATCTCTGGAAGTACAAACGTTGGCGCAGGGTAGAGTACTTGCATGGATGACGGTAAAGCTGAAGCATATAGAGAGAGAAGACGGACTCGTCGGTCTATGGGGGTTTACGAGACGAAACATAAACAACGTGAAATATTAACATATTTCTTCTCCATTGTTGTTGGTGTTCAAAAATATGTGACGGTTGGCCTTCGTGGTATTTGTCCCTCCTCCACTGTGACTGAACGGCTGGGTAAAAAGTGACAGTGACGAGCAGCTGCAGCATTTTACACCAAGGCTGAACATTTTTCAACTCTCAGCACTCAGAAGAAAATACGTCAAACATGCAGCACTTAGTACAGAATAAATGCTCAGCACCTCGACACGCTGCTGCCGTTTGTAGCCTAGCGTTAATACGTGCTGCCATTTAAAAGAGTTACAAAAATACACTGACCCCAGGAAAAATGCTTTGGTACACATGGCCCCATTTTCACCATAAATTGATGCAAAAATTGGTGAATAAAAATTCAGATTACAGCAGGAAATTAAGTGTTTGATGCTCAAAATTTTCTGGCAGAGGCCCCTTTAACCCCTGTTTAATATGTGTATCCCCCGATGTTGAAATGAGAGCTACACCCTTGACTAGGGGTTATAAATTTCAGCCCGCACAGACACCAATATCAGGTTTTCATGTATGACAGTGTCTCCATGGCCAAAAACTTTTAACGTGTGAGGTTAAAAGCCTCAGAGCTGCTGCGAAGTAAAAACCACGGAGGTCCCACTTTGTTAGCCAGCTCCAACCTTAGAATTTAAACAGATGCAAAAAAATATTTGATTTCTGTGTATCTGTTTCTTGATGAAAAACAAAACAGCGCTTCAGGTTTGATCAAATCAAGGCTGTTCAGTGTGTAGTTACCGATATAATTTTTTTGAATACAAAATGAAAATCTCAACAAATCCTCCCAAGCTGTTTTCATGAACTGTTTTTGCATAGCCTAATGCAACTTAATTTGTATATAAATCACTTAATCATACGCCAGTAATTCTTGTTTAACCCACGTAATCGGGAAGGCTGACATGACGTGACCAATGTGCTGACAGGAGTAAAAAAGTAAGTAGCATAAAGACCAAAGGTCTGTGAAACAGCATCAGGCGTTGAAACCAATTTTACATAGTGGCCAGAGGTGTAACGACACTCTCTGAGTCCATCATGTGATGCAACTGGGCCCAAAAAGACTTTTCCCCATTGACTTACATGGTTAAAGAGACGTCTGTAAATCAGTGGATAATAATAATCACTATTTAATCTATTCAGTGTGATAAAATTATTAATTAAGTCTAAAAGATCTGCACAATTCAATCATACAATTCACATTTAAGTTAGTGGAGTTAGCAACTTCACTGTTCAGCTGGGAGAACTTCTGCTTGGCCACTGTAATGGCCAAAAGACAAAGGACACGGGCACAATGCGACACATGAACCGCGGCATGCTCGCCGTAGACCACGACCATTATAATCAACTTAAGCTGCCACACTGAACACAGCAGCCACACTTGCCCGTGGGGACCGCATTGCTCAACTCCATTTTTGTGCCACTGGTCTTTAAAAGTTAAAAAATGTGTAAAGAAAAATAGTCTATATGTTTCCAAACCCTCCATAACCAACTGCATTATCACTTGGCAAAACTCAGTAAACACACAGTGAAGCTGGCAGAAACCACACACTGCAGAGACAGAGTCTGTGTAACAGGTTCAGGACCCTGCTCCACTCCGTCTACGTGACATGTTGTGTCCGGCCCCATGTATTTCAGCTGTTAGTCTCTATTGCGCTTGCTCTATGGGCCCCCAAATGTGGAAGATCTGGGTCATTTCATACCATGGATACTGAGCTTTTTGGGTTCCATGTGCCACTGAGCAACTTTCATGGGAAAGAACAGAGGCCTGCCTCCAAAGCTGCATCCAGTTCTCTTTACACGTCCATGTCGTAAAGACGCAGGTTAGGATGGTGGATGGGTCAAACGACACAGTACTTTCCCCCAGGTTGTCTGGATCATGTGAAGCCATGTGAACTTTGAGTTATTTTAAGCTTCATTGTCACAATGTTTCTTTTCCTAAACCTACCCACAGTAACTTCTCGTTAAGTACATGACAATATTCGTGGGGCAGTATTTAAATAGATATCATACAAACCGTTGTAAGAGGATACACCGAGTCTTCATATATAATCTGTTTGTGAAGCTTGTGGCCCAATAACAACGTCACACAACTTCCTATTTTGCCCCCAACTGACAAGAATTATGAGCGGTAACATATAGGGGTTTTCTGGCACTTGCTCTAATGACAATTAGACAATTAATGACAATTTTAAAAAATGCATTCCCCTAAAACTGAGGGACATGCTCAGGTTGGAGAGGTTTTGATTAGACAGTCACCTGCTTTGCAGAATGAGACTGAGTGCCTCTCTACACTGAAAGTCCTCCTTACTGTAATCTCCCTCCAGACTTCATCGAGGACCGGGCTGCATGCCCACCACTTCTGCGGCTGAAGTCCCCTTTTTCATCCTCTTCCCAGTCAACTCTGTCGACAGCGTAAGGTCCTTAAGCAAATGCAAGAACCCCTTCAAAGACGAGTCACTGAGAGATGAGGGTGCAAAGAGGCTGACCATGTACAATGAGGATTTCTCTCAGAGATGGAAAGCATCAGTTGGCTCATCAGCGAGCAGCAAAATATTCTCATTTATACTTAAAATGGTGAAAAAGAGACTTGCAGTGGGTTTAGTATTCAAAAAGTGCAATCTTTCTTGAAATAGTACATCAAATTCGTGCACTGCTGTTTTATTTTACATCAATGAAAATCTTGTGGAAGCACACCACTGATATAAACTCTGCTGGATACTGTTGTAGTACAAAATATAACCCCAAAATCTGATGAAATAGAGCTGAAAAATAAAAAATTACATTGCCCCGAGGTTGTCTTCAGCAGCGAAGCTACATACGGCACCGTATCACTTTTCCCACCTAGAGATTCACATAACGACTGTTCTTTAAGTGCTGTGCAAAACCTCTCAGCTTTGGTTTACAGATCACATGAGACGCGCCTGAGATGAAACAAAACCCCTCAACAATATTCTCCCCCTATATGTTCTCCTCTTATCTGCGTGCACACTGGGCTGCGGGGCACGAGAAGCAAGCCTGCTGATTCCTGTATTTCTGCATGCACACGGGGCTCGAGCTGATGCTTAAGGATTGCAGAGCTGAGGCAGAGCATCAAACGCTGAGAGTCTGGTCTGCCTCCCTTGCAGGATGGAGTCAAGAGCGAGGCTTATGTAAGAGAGAGCTGGGAGGACTGGGTAAGTAAAAGGTGAAGCGGGGGTTAGTACTTTTGGGAGCCAGATCGATGGACAAATTAAGGGCGGGGACGAGGCAATGATACAGAACATGAGTTTCCACTAGGAGTCGCAAGATGAATCTGTTGTGAGATGACTCGGAGGAAAGAAGAAACAGCATATTTCTACAAGCCAAAATGATGCTTATTTTTCCTCTTTTTCTTTCCTCTAATCTTTGTTTTATTTTTTTCAAGTGAAGCACTAGATAATATTTTTTTTCCACCGCTTTATGTTTGTCAGAGAAAAAAGAGGCTTGTTTAAACTAAGACTTTGATACAAGCATTATGCTATAGATCAAGTTTGGTGGATGACTCTTTGATATGCATTTCCATTATTTTGATATTCTGATTAATTCCTGTGTCAATTCATCCTCTGTTTTTGTGATATGCTGCATCTGCAGAGCTTCTGATGTTTTTTCCACTCTGGGGAGTGTAATTGTAAACTGCATTTCCCATGTGCACCTGCACTCTATTTACTGCATTAGAGATTTGTCAGACATAGTTACTGCAAGCTTGACTCCATTATCAGAGTGTAGTAAATGCTATGTCTTTAAATACTGTTCTGACACAAATAGAAAGCACTAGATAGAGAACAACTGTGGACCCTATGGCAGGAAAGTCTTTTTTGTGTCCACACACAATAAGATCAGATGTAAAATGTAAGTTCCTCTAAATACAGATATGATGCATTTTTATCAACACTATATCAATATTGTGATATGAGACTAGATATTGTCTAAGCATGTGGGATATCATAATATCACGAGTGTTGTTTTTCCTTGTTTTATAGCGTCTCTATGCAACGTTTGAATTGTCTTCACAC
>JAPZEB010000003.1:16824709-16835559 GCA_029783705.1 Chaetodon striatus | reverse complement strand
ATTTCTGCAAAGTTTCCACCCTTGTCTTTCCGCTGGTAACCCTGGCCGGCTGCCTGTTGTCTTAACAGTATCTCCATACTGGTTTATACATGAGGTAGTCATTTACGCCTGCACTGAAGTTTGTGACACTGTAGACATTGTGCTTTATACATACAAATTTCTTGCCTCATTCAGGAGAGGCTCTAATGTCACTCTTCACACTCAAGTAGAGATGAGTGACGTCAGAAATACTGTGACAGCAAAGGATGAATAAAAGGTCAAATACAAAAGCTGGCTGAAAATTGCACTCAATTATGTAAACGGTGAATTGCTTTTTCCATTTCACTGGATACATATTCAAAGGCACAAAAAAATGGACTGGTTTCACAGAACTTGACAGAAATTTTGATGCGGTTTTCAAACTTTCTTGCTTCGTCCTTATCGGTTTGTAATACACACAACATGTACACACAAAAGACACACACACACACACACACACACACACACACACACACAGTACACAGCTATAAAAATCACACTTAGTCCACAAAGTCTCTGTGCACTCATGCCAACCCTGTACTCACTATCTATAAATAAAATCAGCCCTTGTGCCTTTCAGGGCCCTGCGGGGAATAAGAAAACAGTCTGCAACTCACAGGAGAATCTGGTACAAACAGTGAGAACCTTCACACTTCACTGAAAACATCGAGCTCAACTGAAAAACAGACATGTACAACAATGGAAAATCAATGGAGTTGCCTTGGTGGGGGCTTCAATAAGGACAAGAATCAGCCAATGATTTGAGACAGGGGAGTCGAAAACAATGTAATCGAATAAGAGAGTCACAACCAGATCAGCAGCAACAGTGGACTGAAACCTGGCTCGTCTTGAGGAAAAGGCAGCTGGCTGTCATTTCTGGTGCCTAACAAGTCCAATCATCAAGCTTACTCATATCACGCTGCTAAAATTCCTTTAAAAAGACTCACATGATTACTCTATTCTTCTCTGTATAATTTGTAAGCTACAAATTATTTTGAACACCACAAAGTTGCTTCTGTTTGTCAATATAAGACTCCTTTGAACGAGATTGAACACTGCCATCATTAGCCTTCTGTTGCTGTACCTGTCAAGCCTTCCTTTCTGGCACGATACATAGGAAATTAACAATGATGAACGAGGGCAAATCAACCATTAAAATTAATTGTGCTTTTTAAAGCAATGGGTCCTTAAATTTCTAAGATAGAAAACAGTGGGCTGCTCATTGTTCTTTCTGTTAATGTTCCTGTCTGAAACGTAGACTGTACATAAAGATGGACGACATAACAGCTCCCCAGAAGTTGAGCCAAAACATTTTGATCGCCCCCTGGTGGCTGGCTACAGGTCTCGAAGCCGCCCACTCCTTGTTGGCAGATGGGACGTGAGCTAAACTAAAAACTCAAAATACATGTCGAATAAATTTTTCCCAATGATGGTTTCTGTCAATTTAGGTAGTCCTTGTCAAGCTGCTGTGTGTTCAAGTGTTCATTTTTCTGATCATTTTGTTTTAGATTACTTATTTGATAATGTAAGATGGGTTTGACTTTATGACTGATAGTTAGGTGTGCTTACAATCAATGGGTGGGATGGGTATTTGGGTGGGAACTGGACACCTACGCAGACTCTGGCTGTAAATTATGTCATCAACGCAGGATGGCTGCTGCCATGTCTGTGATATTTTGGCTCAATTTTTGTGGGAGTAAGTGGAGACTTATTGTCCATCTTTATACACAGTCTATGGTTTAAAACTAGCTTCAGCTGGTAGATTTGATCAGCTATAGCTAGCTGGTCGGTTAAGCTAACAGCAGCTCCATGAGTTGGTCCACTTTTTCTTGTCTCAAGCTGACTTGGTTCAAAACCAGAAGCATGTAAAAAAGGATGCCATACCATTGTTCCAATGGCGCATTATTCCAAAAAATGTCCCATTGGACCAAAAGCCTATTTGCATGACTTCATGATCCCAAAAACAAACTACAAAAATACTTACTCTTGTTGTATTTCAAAAGACTTAAGGCTGTTATTAGTTGAAGCTGCTGCAGTATATAGATATATATATTTTGTTCCTCTGATTGGCTTACCCTGATGTTCTTACACGACCCCAGTCTCACTCTTCATGTCTAAACCTTACCAACCCAACCAACTGAGGCAACTGCAAGTACAAACCAGTCAGAGGCGGGTCCTGCCTTCTCCATAGTGGGAAAAAGAATTGACACCCAGGAACGCCCGACGATATATATGAGTAGGTATTTTTTGAGCAATGGGCCTTCAGAACAATATTGTTTTTGAGATAAGAGCTGTTGCACAACTGGGCTAAAAGTCCAACATTTTTTGGACTACTGGGGTGTCGACATAACGAGTTGTTGTCATAAATACATCTGATGACAAGATATTGTGTTAAAAGAGTGACACAAAAGCTGCATGCTCCAGGCGTCATTTGACGAATGACACATGTAGCCTTGGAGACATGGAAATGAATAAATGCCATTCTTGAGGTATTGCAGCGTAGAGCTCATTGTAGTCTTAGTATAATGAGTAGGATATGGAAAAACATTAGATCAGACCTTCAATCTAACAAAACCCAGACTGGCTTCTTTGTCAGCCTGTGCAAGCTTGACAGAGGTTTATGCTTTAGCTATTGTTTGCATTTTCAAACAGTATGTTTCTCTGCCAACATCACAAGAGAAAAAGGTTTTATTATAGTGTTTAGTGAATGAAACACTATCTTGGATAATAAGCTTAGCTGAGGTTGCTGCAGTGTAAACCTCCCCAAATCCAGTAAATAGCAGAGTAGAGCCGCTAACATTATCTTACACTTTGACACTGAAGCATCCAGGACCTGCTTTCACGGTGGGTAAACATGGTGAATTCATCACTCCTGAAAGGTGTTTTTGTTTTTTTAACGTAACCTATAACCCCATTAAATAATGTAGTATGAGCTGCCTCTGGAGCGCCAGGTTAGGTTATGTAGTTAGCTAGTTAGCCTGGCATGCTAACAACAGTTGTTGGAGCAGACAAACACACTGTTAAATCAAGTCCTTGCACTTTTGCTCTTGTATTTTTGGTTTTGGAAAGGGTAAGAATAATAACAGCCATCCAACCTCCTTTTTAGAGTCACACTCTTTCCATAGCCCTCAAGTTGTGTTATGTCTTGAGTTAGTTCTGACCGTGACCTCGCCAAACAAGCGTCTCCACTCCAAACACTGTGGGTGCATATATCTGTATATGTGTGTATGCTTCCCTTAGTTTGGTTACAGCTAACTCTTTTTCAACAAGCTCACTCTCGGGTGCTTGCAGGTGCTAAAACTTTCAGAATTTGCACTGCTATTTCCAATCACTCCTAACTTTTCAAACCTAATTTTCTTGTATCAGCTCCTGTGCCTACGGGAGCTGATCTCACACTGGCTGCGACTCAGCCTGGCTCAAGCCCAAAGGTAATAACACTTGGGTGGCATTTACTGTAGGGACAGCCACTGCCACTTAGAGTTATTGTTAGTTTTACAAGAAAAAAAAAGGTGTGATTTATTGAACCTGCCTTACAGAATCTCAAAAGCCACATGCAGTCTCATAATAATTTAACAGGGGAAGTGCATTTTCAAACGAGAGTTAATCATGAAACATATACAACTCTCGAGTTTCAAACTGTCCTGTTTTGTATCTCAGTTCTCACAAACTAACGTCACACTGACACACCATTCAAGCTATTTTGGGGCTGTTACTGTTGCTGATAAAGGGCTTATTTCCTGTAGGCTGCATACAGGTTTTCTAACTTCAAGAAGACATTGGAAGTATCCCGCAAAGAGCTCATTACAGGCAGCTTCCTGGATGTTCTCTGCAGCAAACAACCTATTTGGCATACAGACTCCCAGGTGTAGCCATCACAGAAGCAGGTCACTCCAAAAAGTCATGCATGTGAAATGCTGAGGTGCAGAGATTTTTAGCATCTGTAAGGAAGAAGTTGTACAAAAGGATGCTCTAAAAGACCTGTGTCTTTTTTTCTGCAGCTATTACTAACACCTGTATGGAGAGTTCTGGCTGAAGATGGATTTATTCAATTTTGTATATAACTGCATCTGCTAAGAAATTTGATATTTATAATCTCCCTTCACTACCTAGAAAATCCTCTCGCTGTCACTCTGCGGCACCTGTGCCCTTCAGCTGTGGCTATTGTACTGCAGTGGGGAGCAGCTGTAGCCGTGCAAGCAGGGCATGATGAAAGGCTGTTTTTTTTTCTTCTTCTACTCAATTACAGCCCACCTAGGCCTCTGGTAGCCGGCCAAGACACCCCACAGCGCACCAGTAGTCCGTCCAAACCCTGAATAACCGGGCCATCTCTCCCAAAACTGTTGGAGGTGATCAAGATACACTCCATCTGCATCACCATCACAGCTCCGGACGTTTGCAGCTCCATAAAGAATCTGGAGTGTGATAAGGAACGACTCATGCCATCACAAAGCACGACGAGATAGACTAATGGATTTCTGATAAGCTGTTATCATCATTCATAGCTTTAATGCATCAGTGGCAGTCTATTCTAACATCAGAGAGCATTGGGTAGTCGAGCGGCTGCGCGATAGGAAAGCCAGACTGAGCGCGAGGCTGGTGATGATAATTTACTGTTCATCTGGATAGTCTTTAATGGAGTATTTGGCTCCAGTGTTACAGATGCCATTATGCACAATTATGTTTTGTGTGCTATAGTGAAATGATAAAAAAGGAGCACTGATGAGTGCACCCAAAATCACAAAGTGTTAAAATTGTGCTGGGCTGGAGCCAGTTTAAGGCTAAAATCAGGCAGGTAGCATAGGTAAACCTCCAGTTGTATGTTCTTGCCAGATTGCCAGAACCTGCCGCAAGTGCTTCCCCAATTCTGCATATTTAATCCACTGGCATCCACAAGGGATCTGATGTTTTTGTGCTGGCGCTGTGTTTTTTCTGTTCCTTAAAAATGAAGTGAATGGATAACAGGTGCAGACAGGATTGGTACTGGGTGGTCCAGAGCTGGCTGAGTGGAGAGGCATGCGTTTTAAAGATAAGGATTTACCAGGCACAGACAGTGCAGGATGGGAGGCAGAGGGAAATATTAAGCAAAAATCACGTCATAAACACTGAGTCCTTTCTGCTATGCTCATACTGGCATGCTTGATGTCCTAATCATCATCCATTTTCAGGCCCATATCTGAGTTTATCCTAAATCAACAGGAATAAAACATACCAGACCAATTTCACGGCTTGGCGATTTCGTGGACAGTATCATTTTTACAAGGCAAGTTGAGCAAAAAATTGAATTTACTGTTGATTTGCCTTTAGTAGACATACCAAATTGGATCTGCTATGCATAAAATGTGGTAGTCTCCAGTCATTTAATTTCATACTGAAATGAAAATAGACAGCGCCTGGACTGGCGAGATGATCCCAGTTGACATCTAATTGTCTCTATAATTGAGTCTGTGAATGTCTGTATGCCGAACAAATTTTATTCAGTGTTTGGTCTTAAAAATGTGGCTTGAAATAAAAGTGAGTACATGATGAACACAATATATCTTTATTATCACGTCTGCATTTTTTTGTAGCTACAGTATGGCTCCATCCATCCATTACAGCACAGTCTGATTTCTTTAGAGGTTCATTTGTAGTAAAACGTTCTGGTTGTGTAAAATAAAAAAGACAATAACGAAATCAATAAACAATTCCATGTTGCATACGCTTTAATTTATGCTAAATGCCTCATGAGAATTAGGGAATAAAAAGTCTTTGGGTTAAAATGAAAACTCTGCATTCAGTTCCTGGCTTCCCCGTTCTCCTGTTTTCTTTTTTCTCCTGGATTTGGTGCATTAGTGAAATGAAATGTTGAGTGCACCTGTCAGATTAAAGGATTGAAGGTATCCCATTCTATTATTTGTTGACTGTAACTGTTAAATCTAATCGCCTTGTCTTCCTGTGAAATAGATTGAATTGAAGTGTGGGAGCTATTTTTATTGGAAGTGAAAGAGCCTCTTATCCTGATTCTGCTTTTACATTTCATAAGAGAATAAATATGAAATATTTACAGCGTGCGTTTCTGCAGCCGATGTATTGTGTGTTTATGCGAGGGGCTTGTGTGCATCGGTGTGTGTGTTTGCGCAAAAAAGGGAGAATGAAAGAGCTCGTCTTTCATGTTGTGCAGCTTTGATTATTGCTTTCCAGTGTCGGATTAATATTCAACATTCAGCTCTCACAGGACCGTGCGAGTCAACATCAATTTGTGTAATCTGAATACCTATAACTGTGTCATTGGCAGTCCTTTATACATCAACCAAATAATTCCCACAGACTGAACTGCTCATTTTCTAACTCTGTGTTTTTTTTTGCTCATAGCCAACATGAGGCAACACCAATTAAATGTTCATTATATTCAATATTCAGCAGCTCTCATTAAGAATCATCAAGGAAATACCAGTTGGTTGCACAAATGGTGTTTCGCTTGACGAAGTTCACATGGTAGGAGAAAATCCTAATAAAGGATGTTTCCACTTATTCCTCCACCCTGAAGCAGGACTGGTGAGGGGGGGATAGAGTCATCAAACCCTCAGTGATACATGCTCCATTTCAACACCATAACACAGAGGCTGCTGTTGCTACGGCAGCAAGCTGGAATCAAAGCGGTTTCTATTGGCGATTCCCCTGGGAGTTTCAGTGGTTCGCCTCTCTGATGTTTCTCCTGTCATCATCATCATCACCAGAGACACCACCACTCCTGCTTGCAAAACGCACGCACGCACGCATGCACGCACGGATGCAACAGCCCTGACAAAAATCACACTTAACAACAGTGTAGAAGCAGCCACACATGGTATGCACTGTGTATGCACGCAAATGCACACACACACATTGAGACAATCACCTCTGGGAATAATGATCATGAAAGAGACACAGTGTGGAGCTGGAACTGTTTGAGTTACACAGCAGCTTTGATGTTAAATTGAGGGAAAAAAGGGAGAGCAAGTCACATCTTCATACTAGATTGCAACCCCTTAAGCAACGTTAAGAATAATCGTTTATATCTCGGGATGCTCCACATATTCTGTGTGTGTGTGTTTGTGGTTTTTAACACTCTTGGTAGGCGCTTTTTTTTCTGCACAGCCAAATATAATGTGCTGAATTGAGAGTGAAGTTGCTGTTCTAACTAACATTTTGGATCAAAGCTGTGTAAATATAGAGCAGCATCCAGCGAGTTATAATCCCACAATAATTCTGACTTAATCTTTCCATGCCCACAATTTCATTACTTCCCTAAGTACAGTTCCCGAGGACATTCTCTTTAAGTAATCACAGTCAGGGTAATCCGATCCCAGGAGGGGCGGCTGCCAATTTTCACACGCAATCACCTTTTCTTCAGGGACGTCCATAAGGAGGCGTGTGAATGCGGATCAAAAATGACACCAACGCCTCTTATTACTTAGAAAGGCCACTCCTACTGAAAAGATATGGCATTGTTCTCATGTATACATGCTCAAGCCAACTGCTCACATTTCCAATCCAATAATAATATACCCCCATCACGTGCTAGCGACCAACCCGGATCAATTAAAACCCAATTAACAGGAGTTATATGGAACATAATCCAACTGCACTATTGTCCAAATCCTGTTGGGATCATTAGTAATCATTTCACAGAGCTTGGAGGCAAAATTACATCCATACATTCACAGACACAGCAATATATCACAGTGCATAGCCTGCAGGCTTTAATCAATCCCTGCAACCCAGTTCAGTCTGTTCAGTAGGTGAATATGCACATCAATCAATCCCCGCCCCTCTGCTCTAATTGCTTAATTCTCTTGTTTGTGAAATCTCCCGGGACATGTCTGGAAACACATCCGAGGTAACCCACATTAAGGACAGTATGATGGAATAGGTCTGTACTGCTCCCGCTGTGCAAGTGGGACTAAAACATTAATTGCTTATAATTAACTAACAGCTCTTATTCTAAAAGTGGGAAGAGCAGTAGCCTAAATGTGGCCTAGTTTGTGTTTATTTTGACCTATGGCATTCCTGGTAAAGCTCCCATGGAGGCTCTCCAATTAAATATCACTTCAGGAACCCTGAATTTTGAGAAGGGAGCCAAAAAAGTAAAACATCCATGCTGTGTTTGGCATCAGGGCGACCATTTACCTTTGCCATTATTGAAAACAATCAAATGCACATAATAATATTCAGTATATTTTAAGTTAGTCTTTAAAAACAGGAACAAAATATGTGACATTCATTAAAAAGAAGCATATAATAAACACTGTAAACACAAGCCCTCATTTATTTTGTTGTTTTAATCTTCTTTTTCCAATAAATATGTCCTACATTTTTATTTTTGCCACCCAAATATAGACATCACATGGATTATTTTTCTTATTTTGAAACATTTATTCCAAAGTGTGTGTGTCTCTGTGTGTGTGTTTCTACAGCGTGGGCTATATTCCAACACCAGCACCAAGTTTGCGTGTATTATCAGTGTAAGAAAGTGTGCGATAACTATTATTATTGTTCCTAAATGTCCGTGCGTGTTTCCTCCATCGGCGCGTCTTGTACCGCATTACCGCGCATCTCTCAATCAACACGGCGGACTTACGTCTCTGAAGCGATTCCAGTGCTTGATCTTGCGGCTGTACTGTGAAATGGTGGACAGCCACTGCTCGTCTTCCATGAAATTCCCCGTTTTTTCCGCCTCTTTGACGCTCTTCACGTCGGTCTGGAAGGTAGACCCCGCGAGCATCACCAGCGGGACGAGAAGGCACACGATATCCGTAATTTCCACCATGGTAGCGGACAAAAACACCTCGCACACACCGGCTGTCGGCTGTCCTCTTCTGGGAGGGGGAGGATGCTGAGGCTGGATTGAAACTACCAACTGATTAGCCTATAGGATGCTCCTTCTGCTGCTGGGAGGGAGGCAGGGAGGGAGGGGAGGAGATGGGAGGGAGGCTTGATGATAGTATTCAGGGTGAGTCCTGATGCTGTGTGACGCTATTTGGTATGTTTATATGAATAAAGTAGCCTATACGTCACAGGCTGATTTGCATTTTAATGCTGAAGTTGGTGTTTACATATTGCACCTTCATATGTCACGTGACGCCCTGCACCCCCACTCATGGCTTGCTCAGGTGGGACAGTTTGGTATGTGGGGCAGGCTGAATTCAGGACTACTTACATTTTCTAAACTAACCGATTAGTCATTTCAAGGGCGTAGGTATAGTTTCAACATTAGGGGTAACATATGGGGGAGTATGGGGGTCCTCAGCCCAAAAAAAAGAGTGCCAAATGCATACTTTCCTGCATGCTGGTGAGTTTTTATGCACCAATTTGTGCATTTTCTGCATCAGGTTATGGTGAACATGTCTTTAATTTTGTCAGAATAAGAGTCCTTGGCAGCTTTCAGATTTTTTAGGGGGGACAAATGCACGAAATCCACGAAAGTTTACAGTAACAACAACAATTTCTCAGGCATGAACTGCTGTATTAATACACCGAATTTTGAATTCAGGCCAATAATAACAAAGATTTAGGGTTTCTGGGTCCTCCCCGAACTACGCCTATGACTCATTTGGTCTATAAAATGTCAGGAAATTGTAAAAATGCCAGTTTTTTAGGTACGAGGTGATGCCATCGGATGACTTTACCAACCAAAATCTCAATATATATATTCATTTTACATAACTGCTTATACTGTTAGAGGTCACAGGGGGCTGGAGCTTATCACAGCTGATACTGGGTGAGAGGCAGGGTACACCTAGACTATCACAGGGCTGACACATGGAGACAGACAACCATTCACACTCACATTCACACATACGGACAATTTAGAGTCACCAATTAACTTGCATGTCTTTGGACTGTGGGAGGAAGCCGGAGTACCAGGAGAAAACCCACACTGACACAAGGAGAACATGCAGACTCCGCACAGAGGGGCCCAAACGCAGGGTTCGAACCCCTTCATTGACAGATGACAATCATGGACTTTCATTGTCGTCTTGTTCTCTGTTTACTGTGGTCACATTAGGCTATGTTTATTATTTGCTGCGCTGCACCACAAAATGCCCCTTTGGTGACATTAAAGTTTTCTAACTCTATGATAATATTTGTTTATTTTTTCTTGAAAACTGACTTAAGGGATAAATCAGTTATCTAAAAATAAATATAGGCTCTAAAATAAGATGTTCATTTAAGTCCTATTTAAGTTTCCTTGTAATAAAATTGGTTGCTCAAAAATGTTACTTTACATATAGTTTTCTCCTTGTCTTGGTCTTATACTTAAGGAATCCCTAGACTGTTGCACAAAAGACCTTAGCAACCAAAGCAAGGTAAAAAAAACCCCACTTAATGTACCTCTGACTCTGTCTTAACAGCAACGTGGCAAAGTTTATGGTGATAACTGAAAAAACTAACACACCCGGAGAAGAGTGTTCTGTGACCAGAAAAACCAGATGGATATGCTTTTGATTTTACACTATTGATTTGAATTATTTATTGTTGCAATATCTTCCTACCGTTTCTGTTTTCCGGTGTTTGAGCATCAAATTTACTTTGTATAGTATAATCTTTTGATTCTTCTTCCTCTGATCAATGTGTTTTTCTTGTCTTCTTTTGTTCTGCCATTTTTGCACTATCTAACTACAAGCCAGCTTTGTTAGGTGACAACAGACATGACAGGCGTGAGTCCAAGCAAACAAATAATCTCCGTGGAAACTTTTACTGCTGTAAAATCTCTTTCAACACAGTAAATGAATTAACGTTTTATTTCCTTTACTAAGGATTTTTTTAAGGGATTCTGTGCAACTGTGTAAGTCTCTCCTTAGGTATGAGCC
>JAPZEB010000003.1:16792318-16811393 GCA_029783705.1 Chaetodon striatus | reverse complement strand
GTGTTGTTAGCTTTTTATCTCGCTTACATGTCACAATGATATGTCACATCCTGGAAACAGTAAAGATAAAATAATAAAAATAGACAGCTATAGATTAAATGAATACAAGTTAAATCTAGTTAGAAATTAACAGTTTTCCTCATACTGACAAAGATGAGAGTTACTGCACTTTTCCTGTGATGTTTGGGATCATAAGTCAGCTCATTCATGGGTTTTTGGCATGAAAATCACTTCATGACAACAAGCGCATAAGCACTTTTTCTACCTAGAACAGATTTGGCTGCAAAGTCAAAAAACTTTGAAGCCATTTTTCTCAGTTTTAGTGCAAGCGTAGTTACTGCAGTTGGCCTTTGCAGGGCAGTAATGACATTCAGCTGTTCTTTGTGTTAAGTGCCTATTGGTGAATGTTAGCATGCTAACACGCTGCACTTATGGTAAACGTTCTACCTGCTTAGCATCAGCATGTTAGCACTGTCACTGTTAGTGTGTTAGTATGCTAATGTTAGCACACATTAGTTACAGCCTCACTTAGCTGTTAGCATGGCTGCAGAGTCTTAGTCTTGTTTAAAAGAGAAGCTATGCACCAGTCAACCATCGGACAAATTTAATTCAAAGAACCTTTTATACAATTTTAGCATGTTAATTTAATAAATATGGTTTACTTTTATTTGTGCAATGATTTTCAATACTTATGATCCAACAGGCTACAAGCAAATCCACAAAATAACATTATAGTAAATGATATTAACTCCAATAAACCCTGCACTGTTAAAAGTAAAATGAATATTTACATTGGTTAAGAACTATAAAAATTACACACTTTCCTTGTGAGTGGCTCAGACATCTGTCTATGAGAAGGCCATGAGGTTTCTCAAAATGTTTAAGGAAAACAAAAAAAGACTGGGACAGAGAAAGCTAATCTTAGCAGCTTTGTTTACCGTTCAAATAGACAACTATGCTCTTACTTTCCACCGTGACGCCCAGCGGACTCTCACCATCCTGAAGACACTAGGAGTAAGAAAATGTCAGCAGTCAACTCAAAGCTTCTCACAGTTCTACAGGAAGTCAATCTACACCGAGTTGCAGAGAGGTTCCCTGATGAGGTCTGCTGCCCACTGCACGTAAGGCATTTTTTGATTCTCTTGGTTTGCTGCAGAAATATGCTCCAATTTGAGTGGGCTCCGACCGATTTCTTCTAATTTGATTCAAGTACCGACGAACCTGCCAGAAAAAGAAGAATCAATGATAGTTATGTAGCCATCACTCTGCACAGGATGAACTTTTACTGGATTCCTATACATACACAGACTGCCAAAAAACATATGCTATTAACTATTTCAAACGTAACATTTTCAAATCATACAGTATGCTTTTGTTTTAATTTTCAACCTTACAGGCAGCTACAGGTTTTTCTTCATTTCAGTATTAAAAACCAACCTCCATGACCCTTGCTCATGAGAGTTAATCCATCACGGTGACCCATCTGTTGCCTTTATTGATGGCTTTTTTAAATTGGTCAAAGTTCTGTCATCACATGGTAGTTGCAGCAATAAGCATGGGCTGTTTTAAAACTCTTGTGAGTGCAGTAGAGTGCTCGTAGGAAGCGCCGACATGTGAGACAACACGGCTGACTCTTAAATATCAAGTGTCAGTCCCTGCTTGCAACTGCATTACCATGTGTACATAAGTTAAGGGACCAAAATACAGCTGACTAAATGCTCACTGAAATGGATTACATATTGGAGGCAAGTAGTTTTAATAAAATGAAAACAAGAGCAGCCTGGAAAGTTGGGAATCAATCCAGAAACATTTGGTATGTTCTGGAAAACTGTCAACTATGACTAAAAGTGTGTGCCATCTTTAAATAGTGAGATAAGATATGCAAAACACTGGCGTCTCAGCAGTTCATGTGCTGTATACAGTAGCAGTTACACTGTAATGTCACTGTGATGGTTGTGGCAACTTACCCATATGTGCGCAAGTGGTTTCTAGCCATCCATCATAACCTGAATCTCAGATAGTCTGGAACAGCTGGGAGTCCCCATTCTCTGTGCCCTTTGGTACAGCTCTGAATCCCCAAAGTAACGAGCACGATACAGTAAGCCTTCCTCTGAAAGTGCAAGAGGAAGAGTAGGTCAGCGCGCTAGATCGAAATTACTACTCTTTAAAAAACATTATATGTTTAATTATTCCTTTGTAAACTGTTGAACAGTGTTATTTTACATCACCAATGAACTAGGACACATTAAACTTGAAATTAAGATGACATACTGTGCTGTGTAATACTGTAAATTAGTACTAGTTAACTAACAATCAACTGAATGATTGCTAAAATAACTGGCAGTTTGCTGTAAACGTACTCTGCTGCTTCTCCTTCCAACAGTTGTTTCTGAGATTGGAGATGTAGTCTTCTTCTACACTTCTCTCAACATTCTTCAGGTTATTCCCGGTATATTCTTCATTGAAACGGTCTCCCACATAGAAAAGCACCTTCAGGTTTGACGTGTGCCTCTTGTGAATATGTCCAGCTGACCTGATGTGCAGAGAAGACACAGAAAATTAGAGTGAGACAGATGAAATGTTTTAACACAACCTCAGAAAGTTCTCAGAGTGGTGAAACACTTACGGGCGGTAGCTAAGGCTGTAGGGAGGCTGGGTGACCATCATCTGGCTAAGCGCAGAAACAATGATGAGGATTAAGATGGGCATCAGCTGCACAAACAGAGCCAGGCCTCCCTGTAAAGAGAGAGGAAAAATAACAACAGTTAGTACGCTCATGACAGATCATAGAGCACATCAGCTGGTATCAAATACAAGTGTACTTGACGGGACTTACATCTCTCTGCTGTTCTCGTCTTTCTTGCCTATTATGGTGTGCAAAGTGCATTCTTCCATTTCTGTAAACGTGCACGTTACCTAAAAAGAATTCAAGATAATAAAGATTAAATGAGGATCTTAGTCACGTAAAGGCCCAAGAGTGTGCAGGGTTTCAACCCAAACGATTACAGCCGCTGATGATCAGATATTCAAATCAGAGAGAAGGAAGTGTTTAGGGACTGTGCTTACAGGCAGAGTACCATGTTTAACAAGGTTGGCCAAGTAAGCAAAATGTTACTTAGTTAGACTGACGTAGTGCCTGCTCACTCCAAACAGTGCAGACATTACACAACACAGCAATGCAATAGATGTTGTAATTACAGAGGAAATGAAAGGAAATAACGTCAAAGGGGCCTTTATTGTTACTTAAATGAATATCACAGTGAGGCAAACCAAACAATTAGCTAACCACATTCATGCAACTGTGAATCTGATAAGAAAAAGTCTGGCCATATGCTCGTACAGTAAGATATTAATGATAATAGCACAGTAGAGTTGTGCTTGGCTCTTGTGTTTCTCCTTTTCTTTCTTAAAAGCAAAGGTGGAGTCAAAAACAAGAAGATTCACAAGGCTGATCAGCCAGTCAGACGGCTCTATCTCACTGACTCGGACAAGACAATGACTGCTGATAAGAGCTGAGCAGAGCCAATAGCACACAACGTGTTAAACCACAGTTAGGAAGCTAGGCTTGCTCTCAAATGGGTTGCTAATGCATTCAAACATGTTACTCCAAACATGACAACCAAAGCACTCATGGGCCTCCACAGCACTGCAACACACTCAACAACATCCTGCCTGAGCTTATATTTATCTGGCCTGTACTTACTTGATGGGAAGCCTCCACCAAAGAACATGTTGAAGAGATCCTCGGGTGAGATGTCTGCTTCAAACTCACGATGGTGTCTGTGTCTGGTTGGGTGTGATCTCTCCTCTCCATACTGGTCATACTGCCTTCGTTTCTCCGCGTTACTCAGCACGGCATAGGCATTACCAATAGCTGAAAGACACAAGAAAAAGCCCCCCACAACTTTACTCTTAGTATCATTAACTGCTTAAAGATTACACTTACATGGCCTCCATGGAGCAGCACTGGAGCTGATTTTTAATTTACCTTTAAATGCCTCTGTAGCTCCAGGCGCGTGATTTTTATCTGGGTGAAATTTCAGAGCCAGCTTTCTGTAAGCCTTTTTAAGATCCTCCTCAGAGGCGGTCTTTTCAACCCCCAGAATTTGGTAATAATCTTTACAGCTCTTAATCCTGCAGAAGGGAAAAAAAACAATTACCAGAGATAGTTAACAGATTGTAAGGGGAAGAAATGGAAACACTACATAGAGATACATCCCCTGGGATATTAGTGTGACATCAAATACTGTATTAAACTAATGGTAAAGACAAAAATAAACTTATTCAACAGCACATGCCCCGTGCACAGCGCTGTCAGTCCTTATAACTTGGAGCAGGTGATGGCAAGAAACATCAACCTGATAGTAAATAAGCAGATACAAGAGGGCTGAATTGCTTCTTCTTTTAATTTAGTCTTCATTTGAATTGCTACAAACAGCGCATTTCACCCATGGCTTCATTCAGGTGAAGAAAAACAAACCTGACGAAGCCATGGGCAAAATGCGTTTTTTTTTAAAGGAGAAGCAATTCTGCCCTCTTGTGTGCAGTGTATCTGCTTATTTACTGTCACGGTAACAAACACTTTTTATTGTAAAAGCAAATTGTACTATAATTCTGAGACAATTACATCCAATCTATGCATTTTTAAAGACAGATAAACACAATGCAGCTGTTGTCTCACAGTGAATGGTTGGCCAGTATGAAGAATAAGAGTAGTCTGAATAAATTTTGTGTAATCTATCTTGAATTTGTGCACTTAATTTAGCCACTTCAAAATATTGTCATATCACTGATGGCACTAAAATGCTTATTTTTTAATCCCTTCAATTAAATTCTTACTGATTAAATTAAACTCTATTGTCTGAATCATCACATTGTACTGTGGTTTCCGTGTGATTGCATTACAAATTATCTTTCTTCCTGAGGGCAGAAGTAAAATTGCTTTCAATGACTGCTCCAGCTGAGCGACATAAACAATCAGTGTTTTTGGCTGCTTGGTAATCACACACTGACAGTCATTTTATTTTCTCAGCATATGAGCAAAATGTCACATTGCTGACTGATATCAGGGTGCTGAGTCAAACATGTCCTAATTTGGTATTGTGCTGTTTGTAGCTCTGCGTAGTAATGTTGGATCACTAAAACTAAAGCACAGATCCACATGTGTACTGACTTTCTGACAGCATCCAGCTGATCTGCGGTGTACGGTTTGGCCGAGTCTGTTGACGCCTGTGCGGACACATTGGGCTCCTCTCCGTGGCTGCGGTGCCTCAAATTGGGTCCATCTCCGTTCACAGGACCGCCATTCTCGTCTGGAGGCTTTCCATTCTGGGCTAACGACTCCAATAAGTCTGTAAAGAAAGTGGAGCCATATTATTCAAATGGTGTTCATAATTAGATAACTCAATAGCACAGTGCGCTAACGGTTAGCACATTAGCTGCTAACAGGGACGTCAATGTTGTACATTCGAACTGCTCATACTTAAACACAAATTTAAGACATTAAGGAACCAAGTATGTTGCAGAAATCGCGGGTGGGGGGCTGAAAAAAACTACAAATACCAGTGTAGGCTAGGAGCAGCTGGTGTAACGTTAAGACGGTAATGCTAACGTTAGCTAATTTGGCTTCACAGCAATGGCCCACCGTTAGACATAAAATCACAGCCGAAACAGACGTTTATTCGACGTACTTTTGGCCTGATCTGTGGGAAACAGGCGCTGTGCCTTCTCTAGAAACTTCCTGGCTTTGTCCGGCTGGTTGTTGTTGATCGCAGTGAGGGCTATTTTAATGCACCGCTCCGCTTCGTCCTTGTTTGAGTCCATCGCGACACAGCGGAAATGTTTACTTGCCCTGGGACGCACGGTGATGACGTTAAGAAGCTAGCTGGCTCACGAATCATACGTCATCATAGTTAAATACAACCGCCAGGAAGCATTTCACAATTTCTTTCGCCTTTTAAACTCCGTTGTTCAAAGGCAGTCTTGTTAAGTATATATGTTTTGCTGTACTAATCGTCTTCGTCATATTAGCTGACACCTTAAGCACCTTCAACTATTATAGCTACGTCTTTGAAAGTCAAAATGGCTTTGGCAGCTGCTCGCAGCAGGTCAGTCATATTTGTCAAACGCAAGATTCTGCATACTTTGAGGCAACCCTGTCTGTTGTTTTCAAGTAATGACACTACTCTAGCTGACCAGAGGAAACCACCACCAAAGAAACAGAGGAGAAAAAGTCATAAGAGACCTTCTTGGAGTGATAACCTGTCCTGGGAGGAAAGGCTGGCTGATGCGGTCACCCCACTGTGGAGGCTGAGTTATGATGAGCAACTTGAACTCAAACAAAAGCATCAGGAAAAGATACTGTCTCAGCTCTCCATGCACCTCTCAGGTGAATCCTCAACACCTGCCACAAGTAAACTCAGCTTCCCTGTCCTGCCTGTCCTGCCATCACCAGTTAGGGATGGCTACCGCAACAAGTCTTCGTTTTCTATTAACAGAGGAGTGGATGGAAACCCAAAGACAGTTGGATTTTACGTGGGCACAGGCAGGGAGAGAAATATTGTCTGCATCAATGGAGACCACCTTCTCAACGTCCCAGAGAAGCACAAACTGGTAGCCAGATGTTACCAGGACTTCATCCGCCTCTCTTCGCTGGAGCCCTGCCTGCTGTTCCACACTGGGGGTCATTGGAGAGAGGTCACAGTGAGGACCAACACAGAGGGCCACACCATGGCTATAGTGTACTTTCACCCACAGGCGCTCACCCCAGAGGAGGTGGCAGTCCATAAGGCTGAGCTGGTGGATTACTTCACACAGGGGCCTGGATCAGTCTGTCAGCTGGACTCACTGTTCTTCCAGGAGAGCACCATGACTCGATGCACTCATGAGGAATCGCCCTACCAGCTCCTGCATGGTCAGCCACACATGTACGAGGAGGTAATATACACCATCAGGGCAAAATTACAGAGAAGCCACAAGGAAATTCACATAGCATTCAGCAAACATGGCATTGCAGCTTCATAATCTTGTGTCCAACGCAGCAGACAATGGAAAGTTCTAGTTTGGTAATAATTGCTGGTATACTTTTGCCTCAATACAAATCCAGATGAAAAATTGCTTTACATTTTTAAACATGCCAATGTCATTGTAATTACATGTTTTCAAGATGGTGATACCTTTATACCTATATGTATCTACATTTAATAGTTGCATCAAATTTCATAATCCTAGAGGAAGGGTTTGGAAGAAAATGTTTCCCCCAAATCAGCCAATTATCAGCAGTAAAAATAATTTGGGACCAGAGTAGGACTGCAGCCAACAATTATTTTCATTATTGATTAATGTGCCAGTTATTTTTTATCATAAGTCAGTTAATTGTTTAGTCTATAAAATGTCAAAAAATGGGAAAAACGGCCATCATATTTTCCCAGGGTCCAACCAACAGTCCAAAATCCAAAGACTATCATACATTTAATGCATTGTACATCAACTTACTACATTAAATGACAAAGAAAGTCAGCAAATTCTCACACTTAGGAAGCTAAGATAAGTAAATGTTTGACACTTTTGTGTCAAACTATTGATAGATTATCAAAATATTTGGCAAATAATTTTCCATCTATCAACCAATTAATTGATTAACTAATCATTGCAGCTCTATACGAGAATACGCAAGTGATTCAGTCTTAGGCTTTCGTAATGTTGGGGGACTTGTAAGAGACAGATTCGAAAAAGAATGGTCTAAACCGATGCAGCACAGACCAAGATATACTCAATTTATTTGCTATTATGGTTCAAGTTCCCGAAACACTGCATTTCCCGTAATGCAATATGGTAGCTTTCTTTAGACCTTTCTCACCTGGTTCATGCCCATGTCTTTAAAGCTCTATGTGCCGCTGGTAATGCAGGCTTTCTGGTAGAGAGTATTAGTCCTGAAACTCATACAATTACACAACACATACAATTATACAACAATTTTAACAGCCTGTGTTCAACATGACATCTATAGGTAAATTAGGCTGTGTGATATTTGAAAAAAAAAAAACAGATGAGAGTGAGTTGCACAAAAGTCATGTGTGTCTACATTATGTTTGTGTTTTAAATTAATTGCTGGTCCTGTGTTGTTTTGTCATTCACAGGTGCTGGGCTTCAAATTTCGCATATCTGCCGATGCCTTCTTCCAAGTGAACCAGGCAGCAGCTGAGGTGCTGTACAGCACAGTGAGACACCTGTGTGTGCCAAACTCTGAGGAAGGTGGAGACGTAACAAAAGTTGGTGGCACTCTGCTGGATGTGTGCTGCGGGACGGGTGCCATTGGCATCATTACGTCTCCCAGGGTGGACAGAATTATTGGGATAGAGCTCATAGGACAGGCAGTGGAAGATGCGAGACACAACGCAGCTCTCAATAATGTGCAGAACTGTGAGTTTATCACGGGAAAGGCGGAGGTAGTGCTTCCTGTACTTATGTCTCAGTTGAGCTCAGTAGGTGGAGGCCCTGTGGCAGCTGTGGTCAACCCTTCTCGAGCTGGTCTGCACCACAGAGTGGTCCGAGCTTTACGAAACCAACCTGCTATCCGCAGGCTGGTCTACGTCTCCTGTAAACCGGATGGGGAGGCTATGAGGAACTTTAAGGAGCTTTGTTGTGCTCCTGACTGGCAGAAGAAACTCACAGGAGAAGCATTTACTCCAACTCTGGCTGTGCCTGTGGATATGTTCCCACATACTCCTCACTGTGAAGTGGTGCTGCTTTTTGAGAGGTAGCAGATGGTTTTTGTTCACACGTAGGCTTCAACCATGTAACAACTCTAGTTGCTTTAAATTAAAAGGCTGGTGGAGCATTGAGTAACGATGTACTGTGTGCTAAATGAAAAATCTTACACCCATGGTTCACCCACACGTGCTTGTGTCTTTTCAGGTCTTGCTTTCGGGGTTGCGACAGATGGTTATTTTGATCATCAAACTGCTCCAAAAAGGGCCATGTGGCTGCAGGTTTGTGTTCCAGCCACTCTAGAGCACACATGAGGCCTGTACTGTGAAGCAGGATTTGGAGTTAGCGAGATGAACTTAGGGTTTTCAGTACGACTAAGCTGGTTCTCTTTTTACTGGGATAAATCATCATGGTATCTTATGCTGAACAGCTAGCTGTTCAGAGTATCAGATCACAGCCTGTGAACACCCCGACCACTGGCCAATCAGATCACTGAAGAAAAAAGTATCCACGGACAGAAGTCTGGAGTCTCAAGTAAAAAAGAGGAGCCTGTATTCCAGGGCTCTATTTCCACTGGTTTTAAACAGAGCTTCTCACAAACACAGATTGTTTACACAGTAAACACATGATTTTAGCTGTAATTAACTTATGCAAAGTTTATTTTTGCCTGCAGTGATAGTGTTGCTGTTTTACACTCTGATTCCATCACGGCAGCTCAGAATAACACGAGACACCATGATGAGAACTTGGGAAAAAAGATTATATTTTATTAGAAAAATGATCCTCACACTGTTAATTATCTCCCGTTATTATAAATGCAACATTTCAGTCAGATAAACCTCATCAGTCATTAACTAGGCTACTTCTCCACCCTTTAATCCAGAAACAGAAACATTCTGGTGTAACTTTAAAGTGATTCATGTGTGTAATTAACACCCCGCCTCTTCCACATGAGCATGCTTGTGACTGGATTGGGAAAATCCAGAGATGACCGAACTAGTTGATAACCTGCTTTATAGTACCAATTATCCAGATGGCCAATGGGACGGGTTAGTAACGCCAGATACAAAAAGATACAAAAAGATATCATGGGTATGTTGAACTGGCTTCGTAGTACAGGTCTCTGGTGTGCTCCTGCTTGGTTGGATTGGAAACTTGCAGCCACTCTGCCATTTATGGAATAGTTTGGACATGCCTGATTAATCAGTGTTTGGTGTATAAAGTATTTGAAAAACAGGCCCCAAGGTGATGCTTTCAAGTTGCTCGTTTTGCCCGACCAACAGTCCATAACTCAAATTATAGATGCAGTTTACAATGATATGGAACAGAGACGAATCCTCACAGCCAGCAGATGTTGCTGCCGATTAATTTTATGCAGTATAATCGGCACTACTGTGTGAGCATGTGCAGATTTTGCTGTTCATTTAGACACCTTTCATCAGTCTTCAATTAGTTTTTGGAGTTTTGTGACTTCACGCAATGCCCTAGACATGTTCAGCTCTGACAGATTATGCTTCACTACAGGAGGTGAACAGGATGAAGGTGACCTTACAGTTGAGTCAGTGTGTTGATTACAGTGTTTATCCTTTAAAAACTTAACAAAGTGAATGTTTGCTGCACAGCTATCATATTGGATCTCATTATATTGAGTTAGGTGTTTATATTCTTGTGTCCACCTCCTGTGGACATGCTTCTCTTCACCTGCCCTGCAGTTGCTGCATTTGCGCAGCAGGTGGCGCCATTAAATCTTCTTTGGAGCCATCCTTCTAGGAACATCCCATCCATTCCAGTTTACTAAAGGTCAGGAATAGGGGGTGTACAGTATGACTAGACCATGTTGTGTTCCTGAGAGGTTACCACCGTTTATGTGAGGTCATACATTGCGACAAGGCGGCCTTGGCTTAAAGATAGGATGTTCTTTTATCTTTTGGGTGAAGTAATGGGATGATGACGGTTATGTACAAAACCATTTGGGCTGAGTCGGAAGACTGGGAAATGAACTTTTTTTACCCCCACACTAAGTATAACTCAGTGAGCAGTCACATGTTTTACTCCTTTATGCTTCTTTTCTGGCTAACTTAACCAAAATTTGGAGAAAAAAGATAGTTTGCAATACATTTCTGTGGTTTATTGGCCAAAAACATAACTGAGAAAAGGAGGTAAAAAGTATTTATATATAGTAATCAGTGTTGGGGAGGCTACTTTTGAAATGTAATAGGATGCACATTACTAGTTACCTTGTTAAAAATGTGATAACTTATGTAGCTCTTGATTATCTCATCAAAAATATGTAACTAATTTCATTTTATTTCTTGTTGATTGCGTTTCTAACAAATGTTTTAAACTGGGCAATAAAGCTGAAGTCCTAAAAACATAAATGCATAAATGTTGCACCCAAATGTGTCCCAACAGCTGTGCTGACCCATGTAGTCTGGAGTTAGGCCAAAAGACACGTGCAAAGCAACAGAATGAATGTTCTATTCAGCGTATAAAACAATATATTTTTATTGGTTTTCAAACAACATATAAACTGTTATATGCACAAGTGCACATATATACAGATAACTAAAAAAAATAAGTGAAATATGACCTACTTCATGTAAAGTTATCAGGAAGTGGGGGTTTAGAGTCTGGCTTTTATATACTGGTCCAAGACTGGATTCCAGGTTCTCATACATTTATCAGAGGAGCCGTTTAATGTGAGTGTTAGTTTCTCAAGTTTGGGATGTTGCATCACTTCCCTCAACCACTGAGTCCAGCTTGGCGGTTTAGGGTTCTTCCAGTGGAGAGAGGTTAATCTCTGTGCTAATAAAGTGACACATTTGGTTACTTTGAGTTTAGATTTTAAAGATGTCTGAAAGTGTTTTGAAGATCCAATGTCAAAAAGTGGACAAATTAGGACACAGGCAGAATGAGTGTATATTAAACAATATTTTGATATGTTTGGAAGTACCTCTTTCTAAGGACAACCATTTTGTTCACTAACTGTATTTTGATCACATTTTTTTCTTAGTAGCTGTAAGGGATTATAATTACAAATGACATAATGCTGTACATGTGACTAGTTACTCCTCAGCACTGAAAATAATCATCTTTTGACTGCAAAGTTTCACACAATGTCACACTCCTATCTTTGACTTTTTGATGTCAACAGATCTTTTTAATGAATTCAACTGGATTAATGCACCAGCTCCACCAAAAATTGTGTTATTTTGCACAAAGTCCATCACCACATCAGACTAGACTTGTTTTAACAGTTTTGAAACAAGTCTAGTCTGATGTCCATCACCACATCAGACTAGACTTGTTTCAAAACTGTTAACTGAACCTTGAAAAACAAAATTGCCTTTGCACTGGCACTGTCTGTGTTAGTTTGGAGAAGACTAACATGCCATTGGGGCTAAAGGGCACAGTCATGTGCATGCAAATGTCTTGATGGCCACATGTCAGACTGGGGCTGTCATCTCTGCTGTATGACATCATGGTGGCAGATGAGCTGATATGTGTTAACCTCGTGCACAGTTTCATCAGATTGGCGATTAACATAAAGCAAACAGCCAATGGGATATTCAGCGCACGTGGCATCAATTACCTCACCGACCACTTGCTTTAAAACGATCTCAGAGTTTGCTTTAAGACCTCAGTAACCAGGGATCTACACACCAGTGCACATCTTTGCTTTTTTTTTTTTTTTCCTTCATCATCATACCTACATCTCACGTGCACCCGGATCCCCTGCAGCTTTGGTTTATTCCTGTGTGGTGAGAAGCGGCTGCAGAGCACACGGTGAGTTGACTCAACCCGGGTAAGCAAACGATTTTGAGCAGACTTTTAGAAGAGAAGCCGGTGTATCATTTATGCAAATATTAGATGGTATTTGACTAGTGGTGTCGCTGCTGTTCAGCCCGGCAGATGTCCACCTGGATAATTTCTCTAACTGACATATGCTGCCTACACAGCATGTCACTGTGCCACCGGTGGCAGCCATTGAACGCGTCTCGCAGCCATTGAACACATCTCACATCCATAATTTGAATGCATGTGTTCATTGCACTTTAAAATGATGCAATATCATGGTTTTTATGGCGTTAATGGTCAAACTTTGGCCACCAGGAGATTTTAAGTCGAACAAACTAGTGGCGGTTGCCTACAGGGAGTGGTTATGAGTTTCACAAGATCAGATTAAATCTCACTATACAACACCCCATAGTGCAGCGACGCCTAAAATAAATGCTTTTTTTTTTAAAGTTAAAAACAAAAGTAACAATCTACAATAAGTAAAAGGAGGAGCGAATTTAAAAAAATAGAAACACTTTTTTTTTTTTTTTTATTCAGTGAATTTAAGAATGGGGTGATAGAGACGTGTGCTTGTTTTCTTTAGGGGCCACTATGTTTGGATAGCTGTTGTTTTATTTAGGATTTTTTTGTGTTATTTGTTGCATTTTAAATGTTTTGATTGGCTGTTTCCTTGGCCAGGTCTCTGTAAAAGAGATTTCCAGTCTCAATGGGACTTCCTGGTTAAATAAACGTTTTAAAATGCATAAACAAGAAGGAAGGAGAAAGAAAATGACATAGTTTAATTGACATTTAGACAGCAAAAAGTTGTGGTTATCTACTAACCTAGTGCTGTACTGTGGCATAACCTGGTTTACAAGTTTAACACAGTTGTGTACCTGTGGGTGCACATGTGGCATCTTCCGGTGCAACACCAGACATGTGCCATATGCGCGTAAAAAAGGGGGACACGGTCAAAGTGACATGTCACTAACAATTGGCATGATGTAACTACAAGAGTGGTGAAAACTGGTGTCGTGAAACACGAATGTAAGCGCACGCGGCGGCGACATTTCATAATCATCATGTCAGTATGAAGCGGTATATGCTGCATGGCGGTGGAAAGTGGTATGACTTGTAACAGGGGAACATGAGATAACGTTATACTGTTTGTAAGACCAATGAGCCATTAGAGCTGCAGCTGCATACCATAACCCAGCAGTGACATACCAGTCAGATTATGCCACTGGAACCAGAGTGGCACGCTTTAAAGCCGCAGACTGCTGCATGTACACAGCCAGCCAGCCGCCGTACCTTCCTCCCTGTTCCTGCATCCCGCCGTGCGCATTTCACTGAGCAACATCTCTCGCTTTTCTCCTTCCTGCTGCGCACTGCTGTTACAGAACCCCCCTTCAGCAAAATGACCGAAACGGAAACCAGGAATCATCACGCCGACAAGCAACAGATCAACGGAGGTGCCATGGCAGAACCGTCGACGGTGGAGGATGTTTTTGACGACACCTATAAAGAAAAAGAGGGTCCCAAACCGCCGAGGATGCTGGTGTGGAGGAATATCATACTGATGTCCCTCCTACATTTCGGTGCGCTTTATGGACTCCTTCTCGTTCCCTCTGCATCGGTGTCAACTCTTGCATGGTGTAAGTATCTACTGTATTGTAGCAGGCTTAGCTGTGCAGCATTATGTTGTGTGTTTTTTCCTGCCTGTAGGCCACAGTCAGAGAACAGAATGTGCTGATGTTGAGTGATCATTGCTAACTACAATACATACAGCCTGAGGGGTCATGCCTGTGGGAATAATGGAGAATGAGTCACTCTGGGCCTTGTAATTTTCATCACACACATCCACGCTTGTAAGCCTCCAGATCTATTTTGTGCCTCCTTAAAGAGCTCAGCCCTGGCTGTGATTGGAAACTATTTGGGCTTATTGGAAGTATTTTAATTCCAGTGATAATAGACAAACATGTAGCTGAATAATTAGAATTTATACCCCATATATGTAGACTATTGAGGCATGACTCGAATTCCTAAACAGTCTCAACTTTGTTTCCACTCTGGCACTGCATAATTTTCCCCTCTCTTTGCAATGCTGAGCTGCATATTATTTCACCGGGGAAGACAAAGCACAATCACCATCCCCATAGACATCCCATTGTGAGCCGTGTGGCACCACAACAGAATGCTCTTTGCCAGTCCGAAGCCCCCGGGTCTCAAATCCTGGGTAGTCTTGTCTAGGCTTCACATAGAAACACATTCAGCAGTTTTAGAACAACAAAAGTGTGAGGGCAGACCTGCGTGCACCCACTGTCCCATCTCGCCACATAGATGACTTTTCTGTGAACAAAGAGGCCAGGGTGTAATGGAAAGAACATGGTGTCCCAGTGACTCTGCTCTCATGGGTGTAAAATTAATCTCAGTGTGGTGGTGACAGTTTCCCCCTAAGATATCTGTCCTTTCCACCTCACTTTTCTTCCAGCTGTAGTGTGCTACCTCCTCAGTGCTCTCGGCGTGACTGCTGGTGCACACAGATTATGGAGCCACAGATCCTATAAGGCCTCCTTTCCTCTGCGAGTCTTCCTTGCTCTCGCCAACTCCATGGCCTTTCAGGTAAAGCAGGAAAAAATGTAAAGATAAGATAAGCTTTAATTAGCTCCCAGAGGGGGAACATGGCTGTTGCAGCAGCCCATTAACTCTTTAGCAGTTGCTACTTCATATTTAACTTTTGCTCCTCTCAAAAATGTGTTTTTTTTTTTTTTTTTTTTTTTTTTTTTTTTTTTTTTGTCTCTTGACTGTCATGTTTGAGCAAAATGACGTGTGTGAGTTTGACACTAAAAGGCTGTTTTCACATTCATCTGCTGAGGGTGGGAAGTTTCCATTTGATCCCCTTAAATCCGACTCAAACACATGGTTGCATGAACAGGATTCTGTGACATCAACTAGTTTGGAGGCCAATCGTGACCCAGTATGCAACTTACGCACAAGTGTGATGTGAAAAAATTGAAGCTCTTTAATGAGAAAGACAGAGTGATATAATTATAACAATCTTCAATCAGACAATCGGATAAAAAGTAATAGCTGTGATCATGTACACACATGCATCCCCCTATCGCCACGCCCCCAATTAGCCAATATGCATGAACACAACACACACAATTGCCCTGTAGTGCCAAATTTCAGCCTCCTAGGGTGAAATTTGTTTTCACCAAAGGGTGAACCAGCCAGCTGATAGAGCCAGGTATAGAGCTGCTGGTTGCAGCAAATAAAAACATAGTATACACAAAGTATCATTGAAAGCACAGTATTTTTATGTCATAAAACAAACCTGGAGGTGATCTTAAAGCTATCTTAATGCTTAAAGTTCCCCTTCCTGAAATGCTGCAAAGTTTGTAAAAGGCTCTGCAATGATTAATATTTTGTTTAACCTGGTTTTCCCACATAAAGTTTAAAAAAAACAACCTTTCATTGATATGCCCCGCCCTCCGCCACATGCAATAGGTTGTCTGTTTCAGCCATACACATTTGATCCTCAGTCAGACCCAAACTCAGATGCAGAGTCCGTTGTGCACCAAAGTCGGCGACTAGCGGCTGACCTGAACTGAAAGTGCAGTTAGCATCTTTTATTTATGTTGTTAGCATGTTAGCTCGTAACTGGCAGTGGCTGACACTGCGTTAGTGGTTGTGAAACGCACAATACTATCTGCTACGATGTTACGGTGTGTTCCCGTTGATCCAGTTTACATCCGAAAACTAAATATTGTATCATGTCTGCTGTCAAAACTTTCACCATGGTAATGCAAACTCTGCTCGCTGTGCTGACAAGTATGCCCTGCACTGGAGGTTTCAGGTTTCTTTGTCGGCGTTTCTGTCTTAGATAAAGATTGGCTTTCGAATTTGTGATCTATCTAATCTTGCTTGTCCGGGATATGTTAGAATCTTAGATTTTAGAGAAGGGTACAGACAGAGGAATGTGAAAGCGCCTCTCTGGTGACAAACATTGCACAGATACAAGTCAGAGTCAAGGTCGGACATTTTAGGGAACATAAACAGAGGAGAGACACATTTTAAGCAGAGGAGATGTTTAATATCCATCAGTTACTTGTTACAGCATTAACTAGGAAAAAATAAAGTGGCAAATGCATGGTTTTTAAATAATTGTGTAGGATATGAGACAGTAAGATTCTGCAGTCTAAGTGGTGCATTCATTGTTTTGTTACCACAATGTCATCTCTGACCTTAATCTGATGATCTGTAACTCCTGTTCATATCTAAGCATGCCTTACGTAATCCTCTCTATCTCTGCATGTCTCTTTGTGAGCAGAATGACATATATGAGTGGGCAAGGGACCACCGTGTCCACCACAAGTACTCTGAGACGGACGCAGACCCCCATAACGCCACGCGTGGATTCTTCTTCGCCCACATTGGCTGGCTGATGGTTCGCAAACATCCCGATGTCATTGAGAAGGGCAAAAAACTGGAGCTCACAGACCTGAAGGCAGATAAAGTGGTTATGTTTCAGAGACGGTGAGCAAACATTATCCACGGTTTGTTTTGGGGATCAGTGCTGTTGTTCTTTTCAAATGTGTCTCTCTGAAGGGAGCCCAAAGATACAGATCCTAATCAGCCACAATGAGAGTTAAAGGGGGAATCAAAACGTCTTTGTTTTGCAATAATCCTACTAATGTGCAGCTGTTTTTCATTAGCAAAATGTGTATCTGGGGGTAACGATTAAATTCTGGAACTCACCTGTAAAATAAATACTTCCTACATTATATCTTTCTTCAATGTATCAGACAACTGTCAGCAGTTTTCATGTGGATGCCCCTTTTTAGTATCTTAATGTTGCAACTAATTTGTAGTCAGTTAGGGAAATGAAACCACTTTGGGGGGGAAAAGATCATAGTCATTGTTCAAAGATAAAAATGTCAAAACGGCGTGCTGGTCTGAGACAGACCATGTATCAGCAGCATCAGGTGTTGAAGGCACAACGCCAACACCCATTCATCACCTTGTCCTTGACTGTCACGCTACTTCCTGCATTAGCTCCACTGAAATTATCGCTAATGTGTCTTGTTATTAAAAGTAATTTCCCCTCCGGCCCGAGCTGCACAGGATGTTGTAGTCTGGGTTATATTGACCATGCTAACACTTGATAACCATGATCTACTGATAAGGGATGCTTTTTGGACCAAAGATCAGATCACAACTTGCCCCCGTAGTCGCTGCCAACATGTATACTCTTCTGGACGCAGTCCCAGATTTTCCCTTCTGCTGTCGGGCAAAGGAGGTTAATCATGCCAATATGCTCACAGTTGTCCTCGTAACAGTGTAGATTAGATTAGATTTAATCTGTGGCCTTTATGGGACCCTTTTACCCTGATGCGAGTGCAGATTTTAATGTTGCTTTTGCAGTCAAATTGTTTAAATCAAACCCATGATGCAATATTTATCTTAACACAGATTTAGAATGAAGTGTGGGATTACATAATGTGTTGCATAACTTTGCTATGAGACAAAAGTCATTTTAATCAAAAAATAAAACATTTACGATCTGTTTTATGTCATGTAGCCTTAGATCCATTTTCATCTGGCTGTAATTCAACCTGTGTGTGATACAAGTTGTTGTTTTGTTTCAGGTATTACAAGCTCTCTGTGTTGCTCCTCTGCTTCGTGATGCCAACATTGGTGCCCTGGTACTTCTGGGGTGAATCCTTGGCTGTTGGATACTTCGTCCCTGGACTCCTGAGATACGCCGTGGTGCTCAATGCCACCTGGCTGGTCAACAGCGCTGCACACATATGGGGCAACAGGCCTTATGACAAGACCATTAACCCGAGGGAAAACCCACTGGTTGCTTTCAGTGCCATCGGTAAGGAAACAGCGTGTTCATTATTTGTCCTACAGTAATGTGCTGATACTGTATCGCGGCTACATGATCATTTCTGTGTAACTTAGTGTCTTTCTGTGCCTGAGGGATATTTGAATGATCTTTTCATCACTTGTTGAAAGCTTGTCTTGTTGAGTCAACCACAGTGGGGTTCTCCCTCAAAGCTGATTCAGTCTGGCATCTGTAGTGGGACAGTGTGCTAATCCAGCGGCTGATGTTTATTTTGTCCCGGCCGTGCCAGCTTTAGCTTTGAACTTTAGAGGTGGTCAGCTCTCGAGTTGTGTTTTTTAGTCTTTTTTTTTTTTTTTTTTTTAAGAGCTGGACACTGGTGTTTTTTTCAGTATCGCTGTTTCCCATGAGTCAAGACTTTATTGTGGTGGCTGACACCACGGGGGTGTGATGCTGCAAACAGCGCCGAGCATTGTTAGCTGCAAAACAGCATCAGATTCACAAGATTACTAATGATTGCACAAGAATGCACAATTCTGGCAGAGTTTTATTTGTGTTCAACTGTGTTTCCATGCCGTTTTACCACAAGTAACATTATCTGCCTCGTTTTATCTACCAAGTTTAGAGGCGAGATTGTTGTTGCACCTAACTAAATGCTTTCTAGCAACTGGGAGAGAAAATGGAAAAATGTCTTGGAAACCATTACGTCCCCAAGTCCAGTTTCAAGTTTTTTTTTTT
>JAPZEB010000003.1:16775107-16792218 GCA_029783705.1 Chaetodon striatus | reverse complement strand
TTTTTTTTTTTTTTTAAGTCACACCTATTGTGTCATTTTAATTAGTTTTTCCATGTTACTTGCTTGTTACTAAGCACCCGCAGCAGCTGTAGTAAACACTTGAGTAAATTAAGTAGTAAATACTGCATGCACTGGAAACGTTCTCCACTCAAGATTATTTATTTCAATGTTCATCAACTCAGAAATAGGCCTCTGGATTGTTAAATTACAGATTTCTCAATTTATCCAAACGTTACCACAGCCTGAAACTTTCCCAGCAATATAACCTGTGTGGGCTACATGATTTTAGGTTTGTTGACATGTTTTCTACTCTAGTGCCCAAAGGGATCTGTAGGTGTTGTATCTCCTCGGGCTGCGGGCAAGCCTGTGCTGTAACCATGACAACAAAGCAGTTTAATAATGATTACAAAGACTAATTCAGCAAATCTGATAGTTTGTAAATGACATTACATGACAGTTGGAGAGACTTTAAAGAGGCGGTTCATATATATATTTTTTTTTTTTCTCTCACCTGTTGTGCTGTTGATTAATCTATATTGTTTTGGTGAGAGTTGCTGAGTGTTGGAGATAACTGCCTTCTCTCCAATGTAAGAGGACTAAATGGCACTCAGCTTGTGGTGCTCAGAGCGCCAAAAAATACATTTAAAAAAACCCAGCAGCAATGTCTCTTTCTAGTGATCATGACCCAGTTAGTCAAGATAATTCACAGGCCTTGTTGAGAGCAGGTTCATGAGGGAATTAGTTTGTTTTTACCGAACTACACTTGCCAACAGTATCGCCACACAGACGGAAGCATGCATTTACTCATGGACGAGAGGCTCATGCGTGTTACAGTGCAAGATGTAAACATTAGCCACTTTTACAGTGCCTGTTCAAGGTGGGAATATCGTGCCATTATACCACCTATTTTATAAAAGGTAAAATGGCAGAAACAGTGCTTGTGTAAAAGGGTCAGCTGGCAGGACAGGTGTGATGTTTTGACAATGTGTTATGTGTGCGATCCACTGTGGGAATATTCAAAAGACGCTAGCAGATGTTAGCCACTAACTCAAACAAGAACAGCAGCCATAAAAGTGAGGTCGGGGAACTCCTTGCCCTCCGAGCAGAGGATGACATTGACCACCGTACACCAGAATTGGTAAATGGTTATAATTGCAAAACAATGCAAAGGCTAAATAATGAAGGGACTTCAAAGAGCTGTTAATGGCATCTTCTTTGGCTGAGCTGTAATGTTAGCTAGCTCAGTGCTGCTAGGTGAGCTAGCTATAGATGCACACTTCCCTTTGCGCAGGGTTGCGGTTGGCGGGTGTAGTTTGGTAGAAAGAAAATAGTTCCTACATTAAACTGCTCACAACAAGTTCTCAGGTCTCTTCAGGAAAGAGACATTGCTGTTGAGTTTTTCAAATGCATTTTTTTGGGGACTTTGAACACCAAAAGCTGAGTTCCATCTAGTTCCATTATATTCCAGAGAAGGTAGGCAGCTCTAAGGCTGATATCTCCAACATTCAATAACTCTCAACAAACCTATCTTAATTGATAAGCAGCACTACAGGTAAGAGGAAAAACATGTGTTTTCAATTTTGTGGTGAACTGTCCCTTTTAAGATTTTCAAATCCCAAAAGTCCCCAATTTACTCTCTCCACTTAGCATCAAATCACATTATCAGTCACATGCAGCCAGTTGCTGTTTGTGGACGTGCCAGAGTCTTGTGCTGTGTTCAAATGAGCGGAAATTTCCCATATGACTGTCGGATGCATATCTTCATTCAAGTGATGAACTTGTTGACTTCAGCACAACAGTGAGTCTTTCTTTTTTTGATTTCAGGGGAAGGCTTCCACAACTACCACCACACATTCCCCTTCGACTACTCCACAAGTGAGTTTGGCTGCAAGCTCAACCTCACCACTGCCTTTATAGACCTCATGTGCTTCTTGGGTTTGGCCCAGGACCCCAAGAGGGTGTCGAAGGAAATGATCATGGCTCGCATTCAGCGAACGGGTGACGGCAGCCACAAAAGCGGCTGAGTCACACCGGCCACAAACTCTGCAACTGATACCGACATGTCGAACCAAGACATAACATAGCAACAGGTATAGCAGCATTTCAGTGGTGGTGGGAGGGGGGGTTGATTACCATGCTTCTGATTATAAGATAAACCCCCTCCCGGGACTAATATTGGCTTTAAAGAGTTGTAGATCTTTCCATAAATCGTGTGGGTCTCTTTTAAGTTTTGAAATGTTCTCACCAACTATTAGCCACAGCCATCGACTTGGCTTCATGTGCAAGCACAGCTTTTTCACCATAATATATAAACCAGGCACAAGGAGAATGAAATGAAGCTAATTTGGATTGAAGTCTCTTTCTGCAGCAGATGGACAACCAAACTTTGTGAGCGGTGTGTAAAAGCAGTAATTAGAATAATTTACTGTATATCTTATTTGTTAATGTGCTATTTATTAACAGTCTTTGGCACTTTGAAAGCTTTTTTGAAACCCTTAACAGTGAGGTTTCTCTACAGGCAATATTGAGGGCCTTTTGCTCTAACTTCTGTCAGTACTGCTTTGTCTCTTTCCACAGGGAGTGGAGTTTCATCTTGATTATTGGTTGTCTAGTTTAAGCTAAGGTTTTGTTTATTTTTGGTAAGATAGTCATCTTACTAAACTACGAGCTGCTGTTTTCAAGGCCAACACCAAGACAGTCAACACTACTGAACTGTCCCCATATTATCACACCAGAGTAATCCTGAGTGAATACAGTTTAGATGTGTTATACTTTAGGATACCTTCACATCAACTGTCTCCAACCATACAAGAGGAGCTCTTAATGAGGATTAAGCTTTCTGGTGTAACGCAGTGTATACCTCTGAGTAGCGAAGCTGCCTCAGGCTTCTTACTCTTAATCTAAAAAGAGAATTATTTGCATTCGTTTTGTATTTATTTGAAACACACTCAGAGATAAGGTCTCCCGCTCCCTCAGATAAGGCCAATGAGGCATGTGTAGGAGGTGCATTTACCTTTTGTGCTGTGTGATATTATTGAAACGTGTGTCAGGACTCTTGCCCATATGCCTTATGAGGGTTGCACACCTAAATGAAAGATTAAAAGTGCAAGTTATGGAAATAAATTAGGGCTTAAATTTAATGTCTAATCGCAGTTGTTTGGTGTCTGTTTTTGAAAATCAAAATTCCTTATTTATAATGAAAAAGAGGGACCATTCAACAAATCCCTGGAAAAAGAGAAAAATAATTGGTTACTATGATTTAATTTTTGTGTAACCAAACACTTTGCTCTAAAACAAGATCCAAAACTTGTTATATCATTAATGATAACGTTGTAATATGTGTCACACTTACTCTTTTACAGAGCAACGATTTTTTACAGTGTTAACTTCTTGAAGTTTGAATGCCTTAAAAAATGGCACATTTTTTTCAGAGAATGTTTTTGCCCACTGTATGTACCGTAAATAAACCAGATTTTCTACTTGTGACAAAATATGTTTTGCTGTTTTTGTTGGGTTACTGTAATACTCCTTATTCGTATACTGAATAAAAATGTGATCATACCATTTCTGTTATATTCTTTATCAGTGGCTTCTGGATGCTACAGTAACAACAACCACTAATGGTAATGATGATAAATTATAATGAGTTAGTGGAATATAAAGAACAAATTAAAATGTTTTGCAATGTGTGCCATAAAGAATAAAACAGTCAAAAATAATAGAAATGTGGTGGTTAGTTATTAAACTTTTGAAACCTGGAATGACATCATTTTTTTTGCTGCTTTTAGATGCCTTTCTCAAGTATTTAAACCTTTGAACCCTGAGCAAATTTGGGTGATTTCTTTCAAAAACATGGGTGTGAGGGGGGGGGGCAACGGGCAATCTTGAAAGAAATGTCCCACACACTGCAAAAAAAATAAAGTAAATTATTTATTATATAAAGTTAAAAAAATAAAATCATAAATAAATAAAAAATCTGGGGGAAAAATAAAAAAGCTAAAGAAAAATTATATTTATATTTTATAATTATTACAGTTTAAAATTATGTTACAGAAGTATAATTTTTGAACACTCTTTCCGGGTCATTTTCTTGTTTTTAATTTTCTTTCTTTTTTTAAACTAGTTTTCTTTTTATTTTTCTCTTTTTACATATTTCTTGCTAGTATTTTGGATAATTTCTTCTTTCATTGCTCATTGCCTTCTTGCCATGTTTTAAAAGAAATCAAGCCAGTGTGCTCAGGTTTCAAAGGCTTAAATGGAAAATTTAGGTTAGACTGTAAGTCATAACTGAAACCTACACACTGTGACATGTAAATGTCCAATAAGCACATGAGCTTATATGTGCACTGAACAAAAAATGTAAATGCAACAATTTTTGCTCCCATTTTTAACAGGTTTAAATCAAAGATCTAAGACTTTTTCATGAACTCAATATATGTAGTTCTCTCAAATTTTGGTCACAAATTTGTAAAAATCCATGTTAATGAGCACTTCTCCTTTTCCAAGATAATCCAGCCACCTGTCAGGTGTGGCATTTTAGGATGCTGACCTTTCTCACAGCAGACATTTTGAGATGTCATGCAGAAGTCAGAAAAGCACTGGCCTATTCAATAACATTAATGATAGCTGCATTCCACGTAGGGGAGGTCCTGGTGTTGTGCATGCAGCCTCCTTAAATATCTTACTGGGGCACGTAATAGAGCTGAGCCATCCTTAACGTTATCAACTTCACCTGTGCTTTTACAACTATATCAGGTCAAAATGTCTGTTCTGAAAAAGGTCCATCACTACCTGCCTGTGCCTTGAGATGGTCAAACAACACAGTGCCACAGATGTTCCAAGTTTTGAGGGAGTGTGCCCTTGGCATGCTGACTGCAGGAATATCCACCAGAGCTGTTGCCCATGTTTCCCTGAATTTGGCGGTACATCCAACCGGCCTCACAGCTGCACAAGTCAGGTGTGAAGACGAAGTGCTGTTAGTTCAAGACCCTGGTGAGGATGATAAGCACACAAATGAGCCTCCTTGAGACGGTTTCTGATGGTTTGTGAAGAAATTCTTAAAACCATTGCAGCAGCTGTTCAGGTGGCTGGTCTTAAGTCATCTTGCAGGTGAAGACGCTGGATGTGGAGGTCCTGAGCTGGTGTGGCTACATGTGATCTGTGGATGTGGGGCTGGTTGGATGTACTGCCAAATCCAGGGAAACTTTATTGGTAGTTGTAGTGAAGTGGACCAAAGTTCACAGGCAACAGCTCTGGTGGACATTCCTGCAGTCAGCATGCCAATGTCACGCTCCCTTAAAACCTGAGACACACGTGGTGTTCTGTCGTCATCAAAATGCACATTTCAGAGTGGCCTTTAACTGTGACCAGGCACACCTGTGTCACTGTGATGCTGTTTAATCGGCATCTTGACATGCTGCACCTGTCAGGTGGATGGATTATCCTGGAAAAGGAGACACGCTCACTAACAAAATTTGAGCTATATCTACTGAGTGTATGAAAAAAATCTTAGCTCTTAAACTTAAACCTGTAAAAAAAAAAAAGGGAGCAAAAACAAAAGTTTGTTCAGTATAATTTCACCGCATCATTGTAGGCAACTGGACTTACTTGAGTTTCTTTAAGATGTTTCTCATCCAAAAGGCTTCTTCATTTCAAAACTGACGTCTTACATCTTCAAGAAACTAAAGACAAGTCAAGCTGCCTACGACATAGCACTTAAGATTACTATGACCTGGATGACTGAGCATCTTCACCAACACACAAAAAGCAGTCTACACTGGGTATTATCTTACACACATTTCCAGTACAGTATAGTGACACATGGTATTTGACATTTTTAGAAACTTTTGGCTCTTTACTGACTGTCGTGTCCGTCTTCACTTTGCTTTTCTATAGTGATCCAGTGACTAGGTCAAGGGTTAAGAATCTCCGACTGTTTTTATCTTCATCTTGTCGCTCCTGTTTTTGAACACGTTGTACTTGTTAATTGACGGCATTATCTCCTGTCTGCATGCCCACACTGATGGGGATCTACCTTTGCTTTTCATGCTTGGCTCATTTGTCTCACCTGCATCTAACATCGTTGCACTTGTGACATCATCACACATATTTAAAATAGCTGCAGATACTGTTTTAACATTCCTCCAGGACAGACGTCTGTAGAGATGTTGTTTAATGTTTTGCAGCTGCCCCCTCCTGTAGAGTTAAATGTTGAAACAAGCCCTGTGTGCTCAAAGGGGGGTGAGCAACAAGAGAAATTCCTCTCTGGGGGTGAATAAAGAGGAATTAGTGTTTGTTATCAACACATCTTTCAGCCATTAAAAGGATCTGTGAACTTGCTCCCTCTGCTGGAGAATGACTTAACAACAAGTCAAAGAAACAGCTGACAACTCCAGCTACTCTGTGTGTAAGCAGTAAATGCGATTTGCTTTTTGCAGTTGGTGGTTTTGGCAGGAGAAAGCCGCTACAGTCTGCTACAGGGCGCAGCCACCGCTCTGAATCCCATCCAAATGTACTGTAAGTGGTCCCACCACTGCTGATCTCTGTTGCCCCAACAGTGACATCAGCCCTCTGTCCATTGGCTGCTGACTGTCAGGCCATCCTCTTCACGGCATGTAGCACCTCGGTGTTAGTCACACTGCCAGCCAGAGCTCAGACACCTCACTGTTTCAGCTCAGCTCTTGCAGACTTGTGCAACATAGAGGACTTAATAAAATGTTGCTTCCGCTGGCCACTTTTCAGGGAATCTGACATCACAGTGTGGTCGACTTAAAATGATTCAGCTAAATGATGTAATGCATATGTTTGGGATATATCCCATGTATTTTTAATTCCCATCATCTCCAATTAGACTCAGCTTTCAGTATGCTCTGGTGATTAAACTTGTTTACACATTTACAGACAATTATGGAAAATTGCTAACACCTTGCTCGTGGGAAATGACTTGACGTGACAAATTATAGACCTAACTGCACGCTTTATATAAAGGAGTGCAGCAGTTTTAGTTTAACTTCAACACAGGGGAGGGAAATGGATGAAATTTTAGGAGTCAAACATTTAATTTCCTTCCTTCTGGTGAAGTTTTCTGCACCATTTTGTGACTTTTCTGCATCAATTTATGATGAAAACATCTTTAATTTCATCCAAATAAAAGCCCTCCTCTCTTTCCAGGTTTTTACTTGATAAAACAAATGCTCATAATTTAAATATTGAGGGGGGGACGTGTCCCCTGCATGCCCCTCTCAAAAGCTACGCCCATGAAGGAATCATTTATCTCGAATTAAAAATGCTAAAACAACTGGATGGATTTTTCACTTGTCATTCCTCTTTAAATCTTAATCCAAAAACATCCCTTAGAAGTCCCCCCCCCCCCCCCTCCCCTTCCCTCCCAACTTCCCGACTTTTTCTCTAATCCTAATTTGCACACAAGAAGATTGCTAAAGGGCTGCCTGTGCCAAAGGAAAGGGTCCTAAGGGTCAGACGGGGTTATTGGGGAATAACCCTTCATGCAGTGTTGGGTAGGGACCGTCTGGATTAGTGATGCAAATGTGGCATATCTGATAGGCCTTAAATCTGTCCCAATACACCTTTTATTTTCTGATGGAGGGGATCATCACTCTGTATTTTGAATTTTCGGGTGCTAAAATTAAAATAATTATTGAAATATTGCAGGAAAACGTCAAAATGCCATCCAATAAGTCTAATTAAAGTGAATACCACATGCACCCTCATTCCAAAGGGGACATAAAGCTAATTATTGATTCCTTATTTTGACTTTAAACAAGTGTATCATCGACTTTTTGGGATTCTGCATTGTATATAATAATATATTAGACCGTGTTTGTCATTTTCTTATGTGCTGGTGTCCGAAATAATAAGGAAAACATCGTCACAGTCACTTTTGCGACTGTAACTGCGCAGATCTGGCAACATTAAGATGATATTCCTGATGGTTATTCTAAGAAATAGCACCTGCAGTGGATAAAAAAAAGTTTGAATACAGTTTATGTCACCCATTTTGTAAATAAAACAAGGCATGTGTGACCCCTATTTGAAATTAAATCTTCAGATAACACTTTTGATACTTGGTCGTCTCCCATGTGAGTAATAGTCCTCGTGTTTCACGGTGATAAACACTGATTTAATCACACCTTTGTCAAACCACCAATTACTTCCTCCAGAACAAACGACATTTGTGGACCTATCAAACCAACAATTCGTCATCCAGAGGACTATCCTCCACTAATCCCTGACACTCAGCTGCGCGTTAGATAGCTTAAATAAACTTTTTTCCCCCGGCCAGAAATTCAAGGGATCAGTGTTACACTTTTCCTATGGGATTAAACAGATCTTCCTTTGCTCTTGAATGGAGGCAGGGAACCTACCGTTGCCCGGCCCTGAAGGCCCAGGGTGCCCTTTTGATCATTTCAGTCTCTCCTTGGTGCAATACCTCTGATTGGCCAAGGGAGTAAGAAGGGGGAAAATCTTTAATTAAGCAGATAATCTCTTGTTGGGACGAGAGCAGCTCCATTTCAGAGCCCCCTCCTTGAATCCTGGAAGCCCCTGGTGAAGTTTCATGTGCTGGTAGCTCAGTTTCCTCTCCATCGTTAGACTGTCTGCAGGCTTTGGACGGGCTCAGTCTCCGTCACCTCCCTCACCTGTCAGGATGTTCATGCATTTGGAGGTTTTCTATTACGTTTTCATTCTCCTGGCTCACATGAGGTCGTACTGCTGCTGGTGAGTTTCATGTATTATGAATATTTTTATTTTTTATATCTCTCTCGCAGATTAATTTAGTGCTTCCAGACACAAAATAAATCTCCAAATTGTTCATTTCATTGCAGTGCAGCACAAGGATTTGTAATTTTTTTTTGCAAAGCCCTTATTTTTTTTTTTACATTTTTTCTCTTACATTTTATTAATTTAATTGAACAATTTTGCATGTGGAAATAAGCATACCACTTAAATTGGGGGCTTGCTTGATTTGTTTTTTATTATTTCCACCACTACCACTTTTTAATAAAGCACATTTTTCAAGAAAGATCTGATGAGTTGTAACTAATGGCTTAATTAATGGTGAATAAATCATTTACTAATGCTTTATAGATCAGTTGCAAGCCATTAGTAAGATCATCTTTTGGGTTGCCAGGTTGTGAAAACTGCCTTCCATCATCTGACCATGTATTTCTAGCAAAGGGCTGCACACAAAAATCCATCTATCAACACTTAAAACTGCCGACTTGATCAGTTCAATCAATTTTTAATGATGTAATAACACATATAACTACAGGCTTGATGGCTTATTAGAAACTGAGACAGCCATTAGCATTTATACATTAATTACCAACATTTATAACCACTTTTTTTTTTCAAATTGAAAGGATGAACACCAGTCAACTGGATTTTTCACAACCTGGCAACCCTACATTTCAAGTAATCAAGAGTTAAAAACATAGTCATCGCCCTCACTTCTTACATTTCTGGAAACAAATTCAGCAGCATTGTTCACTGAGGTCTTGATGCCCACTGGTGTCACGGTTTAACATGTTACAAGGCGCGCTAATGAGAGATGTTAGCAGAGGAATTTGTGAAGGACACTGAGCTTCCCTGAGTGAATAAGCTGTCTTCTTTTCCAGGTCAGTGAATAATTTCTTGATGACTGGACCCAAGGTAAGCCAACTTTCTTTTGATCTTTTCTCCCCAAAGAGAGAGAGCGAGAGAAAACATGGTTTCTCTGTTGTCCTTGTGATATCTGAACTCAAGCGTACGGACAAACTCTTGTACCTGTGTGTATGCAAAGATGGCCCCTAATAATATATATCAGTGATGTTCTTGGCCCTTTGTGGTGCTTGTTCCCCCCTCCGTACACTTGACCTTATTCAGGGCCTCTGCGTATCTGCGGGCTGAATGTTTTAAGGGGCGAGGGCAGCCTTTGCTGTAGTGGGTGGTCATCATTAGTGAGCCAGACCCCTGTGAAAGAGGTGGTACTCCATCTCCCCAAAGGCCACTTGACACATATTAGTTATATTATCGTTCACACAGTGTGAACAAGCCGCAGAGAGGCGGGCGAAAGCCAAGGACAGAGAGCACTGGTTTAAGAGAGCAAAACAATTCAGCACATTCACCACAAGTAATATAGTCTAATAAAGAATAGAATAATATTTGAATCAATTAACATTGTTTTTGTTGTGAATCTGAAAATCAGGGTAATCTCAGTCTCCAAAACATCAAGGGCTCGTTGGCGTATGTTATACATTTTGAAATTCTTGAGAAGAAAGGTGGCAGGATATAAACCTGAAGGCAACTGAGATTGGTTCACATCAGCTTTCCTAGTTTCAAATATGATTTTGTGAACCCCGAGTGTGTTCAGAAGCACCACAAATGCTCTTGTGATTTGTAGGATCTTTGGCCGCTGACTGTCTTTACATGGTATTTGTCTTATATCGGAGTTGTGGCTCAAGTTTGTGTGATTTATACCACTCTGTCACCTAAAAAAATAATATTTATGTACTATAAACTGGGTTGTATTTATTAGCAATCACTCGCATCTTTTGCATCAAGTAAATCTCCCCTGATGACAATGCTAATTTTTATAATTTAAGGTGGATATATGTCTCAAATCAGCTTCTTAAATCATGTTGTCGTTGTTGCAAGATGTGGGGAGTCTGTGCATCATTTCACAGGTTTAATATTTCCCCATCTCTGCTGCTGCAGGCCTACCTGATCTACTCCAGCAGCGTGGCAGCAGGAGCTCAGAGTGGCATAGAGGAGTGCAAATACCAGTTTGCATGGGACCGCTGGAACTGCCCCGAGAGAGCCCTGCAGCTGTCCACGCACAGCAGCCTGCGCAGCGGTAAGTCCAGAGTCGCCAAGACACCAGCTCAAACATCTCTGCACTGCAGCTAGGCTGAGAGAGAGAGAGAGGCTGATGGATTTTCAAAGATGTTTCCAAAGTGTTTTTTGTAATTATGTGCTTCTGTTTCAAGTTATTGAGTTAGAGGGGAGGGTTGTTTCCCCCTTTGTGAAATAGAGATGTTTGCTTAGTCGAAACATTCACCACCCTTCGGGATAGTTACAGTGGCCACGGTTTGCTAGAGGCAAAACAAACATGCTAATCCATTTCCCAACATCCCCCCAGAATCACCGCCTCTATTTGCAGCTTATGAAAGCAATATACTGAGATTCACAAGACAAAGAGTCAAATGTGTCTGCCAATGCAAAACTGACTTTATTCAGCTGCTGTTTAGAAATGTAGATAGTTTTATGGTCCTGAATAGAATATGGGAAACTGACAAAAAACATGTCCAGCCTTTTTTTTTACAAAGAAAAAAAAATGCAATATGAAAAGCGAGACAGGAAATTGTGATATAAAATGCCTCATCTACAATGAGGGATCTGTTTGATGAGACAAGCTGGATAATGAGTCTTTCTGGTGACAGCAAACCGGGAGACAGCGTTTGTTCACGCCATCAGCTCCGCCGGAGTCATGTACACTTTAACCAGGAACTGCAGTCTCGGAGACTTCGACAACTGTGGCTGTGATGACAGCAGGAACGGACAACGAGGTCAGAGAAACACACAAATCTGTACATGAATATCCACTTTTGAATCAAATAGCACAGATAATTTTAATGTCAGTCTTTTTAACTTCTCCTAGGTGGTCATGGTTGGCTCTGGGGGGGCTGCAGTGACAACGTCGGCTTTGGCGAGGCCATCTCCAAACAGTTTGTCGATGCACTGGAGACCGGGCAGGATGCACGGGCAGCCATGAATCTCCACAATAACGAGGCTGGACGCAAGGTACAGTGGGTGCTCTTACTTCACTCACTTGAGAGATAAGCTGTTGGTACAAGTTGCAGCACAAGTGTGTGAAGTTGATGCCTTGATTTGAGCCATACAGTATTTAAAGTGGGTGGCGGCGCGCTGGAAATTTTGTGAATCTCTCCTGGCCCTCCAACTGATTGCACAGTGTAAAGCACCTTTTGAATCATTTTTCTCCGCTCAGAATTACACTGAGTGTGCCACCCAAGCATCCCTTTCACGTCGCTATAAGTGAGGTGCCACTCGTCCGCAATAATAACAGTGTGTTCGGTGTACCAGAAGGGCCTATTTACCAGTGCTGAATGCCCCTTATGACAATACCTCAACTCGAGAATCTCAGGATCACTGGTGCAAGCTTAATTAGAGATCCTGGGGAGCCAGACATTGCACAGCATTCTGTATTATGCTGCTTTTTAAAATAAGTGTTTAGTTTTATTCTTGCAATAAGGATCCCACATTTATGTTGGTCTTTGTTTGGCCCCTAGGGAGACTGAGGGTACCACAGGCGTGCAGCTGAAGTGCTCTTTGTTTACGGTGCCTTTGCTCCCCCCTGTTGGGCCCTAGGATCCCCATGGCACCTGGAGCATCATTGTAACAGAAAAAAATGGGGATAGAAAGAGAGAAAAACTCCTTTTTCATTTCTCCACTCAATGGGACTCTCCATTGGGTCTTCACACACTAGAAAACATGTTGATAATGAACATGCTAAATAAATACTCCTATTTCTTCTGGGGGGACAATGGGACTCGATGTGAAACTTTGATTCAGCCTCACCTCAACAGAAAGTTCGTCCCCTCCTCACGGAAAGAAAACGTCCCTTTTCAACCGACAGCTGTTTTGTGTCGGGGAAAGTCAGGAAACACTGAGGACAACAAAGGAGCTCAGCTCTGGACCTTGAAGCTATCATGTCTTTCTTTCAGTGTATTCATCCGTTTTTTATACTTAACTGGAGAACGATGAGAGTACAATCAGTTAATTTGACAACACATCAATCAAAAGACAATGGACATCCTGTCTCTTACACACACATATATGAGATACGTATGTGTAGGTGTAGATTTCGGGGGGGAGGCAGGGGACACGTTCCCCTCAATATCTAGAACATGTGCATTTGTCGGCCCCAAAAACATGAAAGTAGTAGAGGACTTTTATTAAAATTAAATACATCTACATCATAAATTGATGCAGAAAGGCAAAAAATTGTGCTTAAAATTCACCAGTATGCAGGAAATTAAGTGTTTGATACTCTAAATTTTCTGGTGGAGGATGCCCAAACCTCATATGTGTCCCCCTGAATGTTGAAACAAAACCTACACCTTCGCACATATGCATACTCACAACCACAGAATCAATTTCTTTGTCTTAAAACTGTTTTTTTGTATGAAAACAATCTTCAACACACCATTTTAATAAAGTTTCTCCGTGTGTCCTCAGGCTGTCAAGGGGACCATGCAGAGGACATGTAAGTGCCACGGCGTGTCAGGAAGCTGCACCACTCAGACCTGCTGGCTGCAGCTGCCAGAGTTCAGGGAGGTGGGGAACTACCTGAAGGAGAAGTACCACAGGGCTCTGAAGGTGGATCTCCTCCGAGGAGCTGGCAACAGCGCGGCCAGCCGGGGGGCCATCGCCGAGACCTTCAGCTCCATCTCTCGCAAGGAGCTGGTCCACCTCGAAGACTCCCCCGATTACTGCCTGGAAAACCGCACCCTGGGCTTGCCGGGCACAGAGGGCCGCGAGTGCCTCAAGAAGGGCAAGAACTTGAGCAAATGGGAGAAACGGAGCTGCAAGAGGCTTTGCGGAGAGTGCGGGCTGGCGGTGGAGGAGCGCAAAGCCGAGATGGTGTCGAGCTGTAATTGTAAATTCCACTGGTGCTGCGCGGTGAAGTGTGAGCAGTGCAGGAAGACAGTGACCAAGTACTTTTGTGTAAAGAAAGGAGGTCAGAGGGGAAGGAATGAGAGCGCCGGCAGCCGCCGGAAGAACCTGAGACTGAGGAAGAAGCACTGAGCATCTTTATCTCCTCTTCTCCTGTTGTCATCGTGTTTGTACCACTGCAGCTCCTGTCAACACCCAAACTCTCTGTGTATGTTCAGATAGTGTGTGTTCTGGACAAAAGCTCAGCAAACATAAAACTTCAGACCATCTTCATTGTCTATTTTGTATAAAAAGTTAAAGACAGTGGGATGTGCACAAAGCCACATGATAGAGAAGTTTACAACTTTGTAGAGTTTTTGGTATAAATGTATTTAAGATATATTTTTATACTTTTTACAACGTTTTTGGGCATTTTAAGAATATTTCTCTGACTTCAAAATTCTCCACAAAATGATTTATTTATTTACATAAACCTTCGTAAAAAACAATGTGATGATATGACTGTCGAGCGACGGCATAACTAGCTTTTAAAATCAAAAATTTCAATAACTCGCCAAGTTGTATTCTCATGAACGCTTGTGACTGTTGCCCTAGCAATAGTATTCCTATATTTCAACTTTCACTGCCAAGCTAAGAATTTATTTACATTCATTTTTACATTTTTGGGGACAGTCTGCTCTCCCATCATCTGGCTCGCCCTGACCTTTGCTGCCCTCTTGATGTATTTAATTGTATATAAAATGAAGCACTTTGTACTGTACATTGTTAATTTATTGCACAGCGTTTCCTAGTTTTGCTTTATTGTTAGCTGCCTTCGTGATTTGTTTTCTATTAAGATGTAATAAAAGAATAATAAATCCTTCAATCTTATATATAAATCAGCCTGAAGCAAGCGTTCATCCTTCTTTACTCTTTGTGGCAGTGATACCTGATGCTTTGCAGTAAACACAACCTTCCTCTTCACATTGTTCACACTGGGGTTAGGATACTCTGGGGCAAACCAACAAGAATAGAGAGCTTTCCAGCGCACTCTTCGTTCCATCACGCCTTTCTCAATTTCGCCTCAACAAATACCTCCCCGTTCTTTCCCTCATCATGGTAATCCTCAAAGAGCCCCCTAACTCCCAAGCGCTTGGAAGTTTCTTTACTGTTTAATACTAGTTTAATTAACTTTGTCCAGACAGAGTAGGGCCGTGGGGGTGGAGGGCATGAGGCAAGTTGCCCTTAAAAATCATCCCGCCTCTAATTTTGTATGCTAATCTCCTTTTTCACGCCGCGCCTCCTTAGGAGTGGGGGAAAGAAATGTTGGGAAAACTTTGGGTTGCCTGTGCAGGGCTTCCTGCGGCTGTTTTATTTCTGGGCCCACCTATTTGGATCCTTTCACTCCTCTAGGGCCTTCCTTTGCTCGATTTAACAATGAATGCAGAGCTAATCAGCTCTCTCGGAAATGCACCACTGTCGAGGAAGGTAATCCCTTCTTCTCTACTCTCAATGGGCTGTCGCCTTCTAAAGGACTTTGGGAAAAGGCTTTGCACAGATTCACACTGTTCTCTCAAAAGAAGTTAGTTCAAGTATTGTGCCCAAACAAGTGGGTTTTATAAACACATGCTTGCCAGGATACTCACCCCACCTGCAAGTAAGAAGTGCCAGGCCCAGGCAGACTAGCACATGGCAGCCGAAGCCGAAACCCTTCAGACGAGATGGGACATGAAAGAGGAGATTAGAGGTCCCATTGAGAAGGGGGCGTTCATTTCTGCACCTTCCTCCTTTTACTCAATAAAGTGTCAAGGAAACACCTTGTTGACATCTTATTTACCGAATAATGATCATAATCAAAACTCCTCCCTCCCCTGATGACCCCTGTGGGCTGGCTGGATTGCTCTGCCTGGCATGCAGCAAAAACTCTCTCACCAACAAAAGAACCAGCATACCAAGCTTTTGCCCTACGGCTTTGTGCAAGTTCTGCAATTTACCGCGATAGAGAGTACAACAGGGGCACGCCAAAATGTTCATTCACAGGATTTTGAAGCCAATGCAAAATTATAATTAAGACATGCATTTTGGATTAAACCTAACAAAGCCACTTTAAACTCGTGCAGCATGTTCTGATTCTTGTTTGGAGTGTGTGAGTCATGCTGTCGTGCACTGGCTCACTCCCTGCAGTAAAATTGCCGACTTAAACCCGCACGTAAAAATATATCACACAAAGGAAAGCCTGCTGACACAGCAGATGGTTAATGTGTGGGAAAGCTACAGAGAAAAACACGTTTGGCTGTTTTAATGTTCAGCAGTTTGACACACCTGTAACACTGGTGGCTTATTCAGTCAAGATCAGTTGTGCATCAGCAGCGGGGATGGAAGAGTGGGCATTGCTCTCATGGGCAATATATGAAGATAATACTGTGCTTAACCTGGAGACCTAACATCAGGTGGTGGACTGCAGGTTCAACAGAGAGAAGCAACAAGATCCCAGCGTCAAAGAGACGGAGTAAATTAATGCTTATATTGCACAAAATTGCCACTTAGCCTTTCCCCTGCTGCTCTATACTTTGGAGATTCACATGAGCAACAATGGGCTGCAGTTTGAGGCAAAAACCTGAATTACAGACGTAAAAAAAAACATTCAACATGTCTGTATCATCAGCATTTTCTCTGTCTGCTTGACTCCAAATGCAAGAAGGGAGGTGAACTGAGCGAAACACCTATTATAACGGTGTGTGAAACAGCACACAATGTTGATCGTGACACATCATTTCCCAGAGAGTGACACGACCTCCGACAGAGGGGCCTGAACTTCCGTCTCCTGGGCTGGCTCTGCCATGTCCAATTTGGCATAACGCATGAGCCCGAGGTGGCGGAGGGAGAGGGGAAGCCACAGAGGAAGAGTGGGATTTTAAGCTAATGGTTTCTCACAGAGGTTGAATAATCAATTTTAACTTCTGTAGGAACACCAGAGTCTCCTAATAGAAATGTGTGCAAGTTTACAGTACATGCAGCAATTAAAACAACTATCAAAATTTGAGTTTTGCTTCGAGGTGGACTGTTTATGTTTAAATTAATATTTTTGTGGCATTGCAACATACCACTGTGCCATAACAGCAGATTTCTCAGGTAGCAAGTGATAATGCAATCAGTGAAAGATGGGAAAACGACTTATAATGCTTCAGAGAATCCCTGACTAATAGGATTTATGGCTTAGGGGTTCTGGACCTACAACACCTAGAGGGGCGAGGGTCAGTATGAATGTGAGAGAAAGCCAGCACAGATGAGAGGGATGTCCACCTCTTCAAACTAAACTCTGCTGTATCATTGTGTCAGTTTGTTAGCTCCAAGCTGGAGAAACATCCGATGCTTTCACTAATCAGGAAGCTGTTTCATTGTAACAGTATATCCTCAAAAGAGTCTTTGTTTTGACAGCA
>JAPZEB010000003.1:16715573-16744835 GCA_029783705.1 Chaetodon striatus | reverse complement strand
AAAACAGGGCTGGCATAATATCAGATTTTCACTACACGTTAATCATTGCCAAAATAATTCACAATAACAATATTATCACAATGTCAATAGACAAATTAAAAAAAGCCATCAGTCAAATTCAGCTTTAACTTTGTTTATTGCGTGTTTTGTCTCTTTTTTGGTAAATGAATTACACTTAAAAAATTAGTATAGGGGGACAAAGCGATAACAGAAAGAGCTTGATTTAAAAGGCACTGGATTACTTTACACAAAATTATCATTATGTGCATAGTTAACATAATAATTAGTATTTCATTTTTAAAATATCACGGTTATCATCAATACCGGTATATTGCAACAACCCTAGTTAAAAAAGTAAATGCCAGTAATCCTAAGCATTGTTAGTTAGCAGGTGAGTTAATTTACCTTCAAATTACACTGTGCAACTGTCTGTGAAAGTCTGTGAGTGAAGGACACTATCTTTTTATTCAGATCTGACAGCATGTGGGTCTTAAAGTTCACACAGTCCTGTGTCTTTCTTAGTCTGTAAACCAGCTTTTATTGCACGAATCACGCAGAAACAGTCAACTGAAGAAACTTTACACAGTATTACACGACACTCCCCAACACTAGATCGTAGCATCAATAATATAAATTCATTATCAGCCGTTCGACAAATTAGAATAATATAGGGTATTACTGGGTCATCAATATTAGATCGTGTGCTTTGTGCTGTGTTTGTTGCTGTCTAACATTTGGTGGTGTACTTCAAAACAAGAGCCGAGTTGTATAATGCCGTCCTTGTTGTTGTAACGTGAGCTGCGCGGTGGCTCTTTATTTGCAGGCAGTGACTTTATTAGAGTCTATGGTTACAGACCCTTGGAAGGAGGGCTATTGTATTCTCACCCCTTCTCTGGCAAACATACCTCTGCTACTCTCCTCCCTCGCACACTCTTCATAACAAACAGGCCTGCAGAGTGCGGGTAGGAATCTGAAGTTATCGGTATTACTATGAGTTAGTATTTTGTTGATTAAAAGGAGATGTAGTTAGTCACGTGAAATCTTACTAAGTTCCTTAAATCCACATTCTGTGCTTGTATCTTAAAAGTCAACCTAATTTCCTTCTTTTTCTCTAGTCCTCGCTCTCTATCACACACACACACACACACACGCACACACACACCTACCCACTCAGCAACATGGATCAGCAGCAGCTGAGTTGGCTAGAAACTCTGTGGCACAGGTAGACAGAGGCAGGGTCCAGCGAGTGTCTACTGAGGCTGCAGACACATCTGCCTGCTTGATTTCACCTGGTAACTGAGCATGTAGTATTTACTTCTCGGCTGAAATGCAATCAGGGGCTGGTAGCTGGCAAGGAAGCAATGAGCCTGCGATTAGGTGCAGTTTTTTTTCCTCCCCCTTCTCAAGGAGTAAGGAAGAGTTAGAGTTGAAAAACTGTGAGGGGCAAAATGTATTGTAATAGTTTATCAACTCACGCAAAACTGCATGTGAGAAAAAATATAAAACCATTAAAAAAATGTAAACTCAAGTATCTTAACTTTAATGTCAAGCCTTTAATTATTCCAAGTCATTCCCATTAATTATTTTAAACAATTGTTTTAGCACTGAAAGGTTAAATAGAGCTTCATAACATATTCTTGTCATTATTTTAAATCGGTTTCTTGTAACATTTAATATTAAAGCATAATGACATTTTAAAGTGTAGCTTAAACTAAAATCAAATCGCCTTTATGTAAGATGATTGACTGTACAATGAAATGCATTATTGTGAGCTGTTTCATTGCTGACGACGAGAGCCTTGTGAAATTCCTGATGATAAACGTATCAGTGACACTGCTGAGGTTCCTACGGTAGAGTGCTCCCCTGTGCGCGTATAAACATTTACATCCTCGAGACAAGAGTCACCTCTCTAATCTGGCTGAAGAAGTGTGTGGAGAGGCCCTTTATCCCGCCCTGCTTTAACCGGTTGCTCACAGAAGAGCCATTTACCTCCACTAATGGGGAGTGAGTCTTTCACCGGGGCCTGTTTGCCTCTCAGCCCTCTGAAAGAAACTTCGCCAGAGAGGAGACATTAAGAAAACCAGTTAATCTGGAGCATTCTGTCTGTGTCTACCCAGGGAGCGAACGGAGCTCCTTGGTGCCTTCTCAAGAGGCTTCTCCTCACTGCAACTATAGAAGTGTTGGATCAGCACTTTTCTCAGTCGCCCCGATGAAGACACAGTGGTTAAACAAATAAGTGGGTAGCCTTTGTTTATTGAGTTTCAAGGCTTTAAACATGAACCACACAACATTCACCATAAACTGTATTGCTTCTGTTTTTTTACTATATTCCCTTTTACATGACAAATCACTTTTTTTAAACCAGACCAAAAGTCTGCAAACATGCTAGCAGCTCTGTGAGACTAAATTTAGACACAGCAATGCTTTGAATTTAATGATGAGGTCATTGTAAGCATGCTAAATGCTCTGTGCTAGGTATAATGTTTTAGTTTAGTGTGTTAGCATGCTAGTCAACACTAAACACAAACTACAGCTAACGGCTCATTTATGCTCAACGTTAGATATGTACAGGGATGTGAACGGAGCCTTTTGTCTGTACTGTGTTCATTTAGTACGTATTTGAGCACGTTTTTTGAAAGCTTACGGATACAGACAAATTGCTGATATCGTGGGGGCAGTGAAGCATGATTTAAGCAAGATGCCACCATAGGACACAACAAAGACAAAAATGGTGGAACAGAAAGAATCAGTAATATAGTGAAAATCATTCTCTGTCCACATGTCGCAATATATTTCGTGACCTCACACACCACCGCTGTCAACAGCACTTCCTCCATTCAAAGGTACATTATTAATACCTCCTCCACCATTGTCACCATGTTTGTTGTTGTCAGAAATGTTTTGCTCTGCCCTTTAGTGCCTCTGTTGGATGCATCTTATCAAGGGCAATGACGGTCACAACATTGGAAATGAACGTATCTCTTTTGGAACGTAAAGGAAGTATGAATGAGCCCAAATGCTGATTGGGATATTGTGAAATACGTTTTCCTGTTGAGTCCGCTACATGAGAGGTTGAGGGATCATCAAAGTTATTACAGTTCATCCTGAAAGGGACATGAATGTCCCAAATGTAGCAAATGTATGGCAGTCCATCCAATAGAGGAAGAATCAGAGGATCACCAAAATCAGAGGGATTCACCCTCTGGGGATCAGGAACGTATTCCCAAATTCTTATGGCAAATGATCCAGTAGTTGTTGAGATGTTTTAGGCTGGACCACATTAGTCCACAGCACTAACAGGACTTCAAAAATTCATTTGAGACACTAGAGTTTTGCAAGAACACACAAAACACAGAAGACTAAACAAATAGTGCAAAAACAAACAAGCAACAACACAAATTCTTTCTCTTTTACCTCCGTGGTGTTCAATCCTCGCTCTAGCCTATATAGCGAGAGCAAATTATTGATTTTAGAGCTGTGTTTATCTCTCTGAATCAGGCAATAAAGCCTCACTCCCACCTAAAAGGAACCCGAGGAAACAGTCGCACCAGCAGGAACAGAAGCCCTACTACAATCACAAAGTCACTGTTAGCTTACCTTTGTTTGTGACAGTGGAGGCTTTTAACCCCCAGACACTAAGTCTTTGCTCACCGTTTATGGAGCAATCCTACTGTGTCAGGAGTGCTAGAACAAGGTCATCAGCGGCTGCAACCAGAGTGACCTGTCGTTAAAGATAGGACAAATAAACACAGGAGAATGACGCTAATCAGGTGGGTAGCCACAATGGCAGGTGGCTGGCAGGTTAGGATGAGCAGGGGAGGTGGGTGCTGGAGCTCGGGTGGAAGTATGGGAAAAGCATTTTAGGGAAATTCAGCACTGCAACAAGAGGATTCAGTAGGCAGAACCAGAAATGCACAACAAAATGCATACCCTAACACACACGTGCATGTCAAACACAGACACGCACACACACACACGCACACTTGCTTGTGTTTCAGTGGGAACGACAGATGCCGTATGGACTGTTGTATTCTCAGTAGTAAAGGAGGGCCCTGAGGGTCTCTCCTGTCTGACAGTACACCAGGGATCAGCTGTGACACAGTGACACCGATCCCCTCATGTCACACACAATGCTGTCCTAACACCATTGTGTATGTGTGTGTGTGTGAGAGAGAGTGTGTATGTATGAATGTGCGTTGTGGGATTTCATTATGTCAAATATACCACAGCAGATTTATTCATATCAGTGTGACATTGCCTTGTCCTGTTTTTTTCCACGGTGCTTGAATTTTTTTTTTGAGAAATAAATGCATCAAAAGTATTTTTTAATTTGTTTAATTTGCATTTTAATTAATTAATCAATTAATTTATACTGCATAGTCAGTGTCTGTACAATCAGAGGGAAGGAGGGATGTGCGGTGGGTTGTACTGCTCCTGTTTGGCCAGTTGAGGCCATGCTTTCCTCAGGGTAAGCAAAGACTGACTCCAGCCTCAGCATATACAGTCACTCTGGCCCACTTCTCTCCTCACAGAGATGTTGTATATATGGGTCATGCAGTTGGAGGCGTTGCATTTACATGATCATCTTACATTCTATACACTTTGGGCAGCAGTGGAAAGTAAAATCATACATATAGTTTACTCAAAGTCTTTATGATATTTTAGGCTGCTCACTTTTTAAAGTTGAGCAGTACCAATGTATGTCTTTTCTTTTACCTCATTATATTAATGTATTTTCATCCTCTGTGTTTGCAGTTACTAGTTACTTTGTAGAATGTGGTTTTATTTGCAAAACATATTCTTGGCTATAGGCTCAGAAAATAATATGCTTTGTGCCTTAAAATGCATCTTGCAGGTAAATGCATTGAAATTCTCACAACCTGTAAGATTTAAGTTTAGTTAATATGTGGGGCAACTATGTTTCTACTTTTACTTAGGATACATTTTGAATGCACATCTGCTTCTATAATGTTGTTGTTAATTTGACTTACGTTCAAGACTCAAGAATGTTTATCACAAGTTTTGAGTAAATAACCTTCAAAAGATAATTACAAATCTGAACAATCTCCACATTCTAACTGGAATTGTAGAGTTTATGATTTGATCTAAAAAAAATATTTTGAACCTCTTAGAATTCAGTCTTTATTACTGATTTTTAGACCACGGCCAATTAAGTGTGCTAAAGTATATCAAATATTGGAATTTGAAATTTCTCACAGCACGCTGGGTTTGAAAGCATTAACTAAATTAACTAAATAAACAAGTTTACACCATAAACATATTTCCACATGAACTACCTGTACACTGGATAGTGATACTGAGTCTGCTTTCTGCCTGTCCCCCATCAGTGGTGGTCCATATACCGTGCTGGTCAGCCTCTTTCCAGGTGCAGACCCTCTCCACTGAAAAGCACCATGAGCCTGTCAAATAAGTAAAGCCAGGGAGATGTGTGGCCTGTGAAAGGGATATGCTCACCCTGCTAGTGGGCGCAGAGACGCTCCTTTGTTTCCTGGCATGTCTCACATACTTTCAGAGCCTAGATAAGCCCCAGCACCATGAAACACTGCTTTATGTTTGGCCTCGGTAACGTACCAGAGAGGGCAGAGTGGACTCAGAGGAGAGACCAGTCAGTGAGCAGGTAATATGTCCTCAGTGTCGCACCTTATTAAAGGGCCAGATACATATACGAGCCCTGGTTACGTACTCCTGAAGTATTTAAGTATCTGCTGGAAAATTCTGCAATAACGTAGCTCCCAGTTTAAATATTCCTCCCTCCAACTCCTTCACTGTCACTCATTTTTACTTTATTTCCTTCCCTCTCTGAGGAGAAGGGGTAAGCTGGGATGGTGAAAGGCAAGGGGGGTTTGGAGGGTAGGGAGGTGGGGGCTTTGCTGTTTCCTGAAATCGGATTAGCAGCTACTCTACACTTAGATTGCAGGGACTGGGGCTTTAGTTTAGCCCAGCTCAAGACCACCCAACAGGTAAACAGGTACATTACTGTGGAGCAAAAAGGAAAGTGAATGGTGAGGGGATAGAGGATAAAAAATACTCATGAGAGATGGCTACAGAGTGAGTGAAATAAATACGAGACTAGCTGGCAGACTGGTGAAAGCGGATTCCGTAGTGCGGTTAATCTGAAATTAATTCCAAAAACTGCTCGATGAAGTGGTGGAAATTTAGAAATTGCAATGAAACAAACAAAAAAGAAAAAATACGCCAAGCCTAACTTAACTTTCGAAATTTATTCTGAACTACCAATTTGTGAACTTCCTCTTTTTTGAACCAACTCTCTGGACCTTCACAAAAGACCCACATATCTCACCCCCAGCCCTCCCCGCTCACCAAGATATCTAAACCTCACACTGTCATGCTGCTGCCACTGCATCCCACAGAAAACCTCCTGAAAATTAGTTTTTGGCAACCGGCTCGCAAACACACTCTCCTGTCTGCTGCAAGCCACCAAGGCTTTGTTAGGCAGGCCTGCTCTGAGCCCAGAGCCTTCAAGACCCCCATTATGCAGCAGGACTCAGCGGGGCAGAAAGAGCAGGAGTGTTTTCGCCAGTCATGTGGGCACACAGGCATTATACACTCTTCAGTGGCACTGTAGATATTTTGTGAGTCTTACAAACAGAGGGGAGGCCTGCAAAGGCTGCAAGAAGTTTTGATAATTGGGAGTTATATAAGTTCCCAAATCCTCACAGGAGGATTTTAAGTTTTTTCCCCTCCTTTTCCCCTATTGTGTATTTTGAAAAGCTGTGTGTGAAGGCCCCACTGCGAAGGTGACAAATCCTTTGACATAAATCATTGTGTAAAGGTTAAAGGAATACAGTCAAGTGCTCAGGAAGAAGAGCCTCTAATTGCCTGCTTTGCTCCGACTTTGCCGAGCAGTGTTTTACAAATTAAACAACAGCTCTTGCGCACTGCAGAGCATTTGTCCATGTGTGCACGCACCTCACGCACGTGTGTTTGTGCGTCTTTGTTTACATGTGCCTTTGTGTGTGTCCACTTATGTCTTATTGTAAAAATAAGCTTGTGCAGAGCTCGTGTCAAGATCCAGAGACGCGTATATCAGCTGCAGCTGGGTAGGAAGAGTTTTTACTAATCAGTGATGGACAAACTCAGGGCTCCCTGCATCTCAAACATCACTGCTTCTGTCAGGGGCCCCGAGTGCAGAGCAGGCGGGCTGAGCAGCTCTGATCAGCAGTGTTGTGTTATTTTTTTTTCCCACTGAATCACACTGGGGAACATGTGTGTGTGTTTGAGATGCAGGGATGCATGGTGCTAACCCTCCCCTGAGTAGTAATGCATGAACTGTTAGCAAAACATTGTTGCTGCTGCTGTTGCCTTCTATGTTAATAAGACGTGGATTGAGGTGGGGGGGGTATTGGGGGGGGTGCACAGATGTAATTCAAGGTTGACATCACAGGATTCATAATGCACCTATAGTGAGGGATATCATGCATTTGGCAGACCTTAGGCGAAGTTTCAAAGTCAATACAGGAGGCACTCCTGCAGTCAATCACAGATGATGATTTCGCATAAGGCAGCTTGGATAAATGATGACAAAATGATTTTAGATTAGATATTTCAAGTTTTATTATCAAAGACAAGGTATTTTGGAAATCAAATTCTGTTCATAAAATACATTTATTCAATAATATTTTGACACAGAAAGCCCTTGCAGCTCATTACAAGCCCCCTGTATTTGTAATCGCTGTTCCTTTTATGCAGCATTTCAAGCTGTCAAAGCTGCTCGCTTCCATGTCACTCAGTTACGTGTTGTAGAAAGAGAAGAGTTCAGGATGTGTAAATGTATTTATGAATGCATGATTTTGTGAAAGTGTGTACTTGGCTCTCTCCTCTTGCTGTCTAATAACTGGTAACCCCAGCTGTGAGTGTGTGTGTGTATTTGTCTGCCTGTGTAAAGCTGAGGCTCGCCGAGGCACTGAGGCGAAACTTGGCCCCAGTCAGGCCAGTGCGCAGAGGGCAGAGACCAAAAAGCCTCCAGCCGTGCTTTCTCTCTCTCTCTCTTTCTCTTTCAATCTCTCCCTCCTCCACTGGGATTTGGAAATAGGTAGCCCGGAAGATGTAACATGTATTTATTTTGTATAGAACACTCAGGGATTTTTTTGCCTTTTTGTAAATGCACATGCAGTACATTTTACTGACCCTGCAGAGGCCGGCAGAAAAAAAAGCCCATCAATTTTGTGGAGGATTTGATAAGATTTGCCAATTTCAAGTCCTTCATATTAAACGGCAAAATGCAACGTTTGTAGCTGCCCCTGTGAGTGACGCTTTTTTTGATCTTACATATTTATCATCAGGACATTTGTCTTTGCCTTTCAAACAGTTTACAAATCACTGCTGCGAAAAGCAAAAACATTTTTGGTCCTACACAGCTGTAGTTTGGTAAGGTTTAGGTACAAAAATGACTTGGCTGGCGTTGGGGCTGATCATTGTTTCGTTTACAATGACAATGTTGTTAATGCATCCATCTTAACATTGGAGGAAACACACAGGTAAATGTGGAGGGACTGAACACCGGCTGTGATCCCAGCCACATGGGTCTGTCCTGCCAAGCATCCTGCTAGCCAACAGACGCTGGATAATAAACTGGAAGACCTCATCAGTTTCTAATGGGATATCAGGAACTGTGATGTCTTCTGTTTCACTGAAACATGGCTAAATTGTCGAATATGACTCTTTTTTTATATACCCATCTGACAGGATAAAGGGACTGGCAAGAAAAAGGAGGAAGCATGTGCTTTATGGTGAATAAGGAATGGTGTGACATGCTATCCAGTTCCTGCTCACCTGATCTTGAGTTATCTTTAATAAAATGCAGACCGCAATTTCTACCAAGGGAATTCACAGTAGTTGTTGTCACAGCAGTCTATATCCCGCAGGCAAGTGCCGAGGCCGCCCTGTCGTATATTTGCAAAGACAACTCATTGTTGTTGGAGACTTCAATCAGGCTAACCTTAAGACATTTATGTATGACCACCATCAACATATTGACTGTGCTGCAGAGGGAATACTGGTACCTGCGACCAGGAGGTGTGACCAGGCAGCCATCTTGCTGGGTCAAAATATGTAAACAAACAAACACAGATGCCCCCAGTGACGCAAGAGGTCAGGAAATGGTCAGGGCGATTGGAGACCGCCCTACAGTCTGTACAACATGGCGCAATCTGTAGCACGTGCCAGGACACCATCGTCAATGTCACTGATGACTTCTTTGTGTTCACTGAGTCTGTGGTGCATCTCATTAGTAAAACAACAGAAGCAACTGTACCAAAAACTACATTTAAATCATTCCACAACCAGAAACCGTGGATTACCAGAACCATCTGGGAAGCCATAAACACACACACTGGAGCTTACAAATTAGGACTGCAGTCTGGAAACATGGACTATTATAAAGCAGCAGTCTACAATCTAAGAAGAGCAGTAAAAGGGGCAAAAAGGGACTACAGGAATATAGTGCAACTACAATTTCAGGAGGGCAATCCCAGAAGCATGTGGCAAAGTCTAAGAACCATGACAGATTATATGTGCTTCAAGAAGTCCACCATCAGTCCTGTGCCTAAGAAAACAATATCAGCCTGCGTAAATGACTACCGCCCAGTGGCTCTCCCCTCTGTAGTGATGAAGTGCTTTGAACGGCTAGTTAAGGATTAAATCTGCTAGTCACTACCCAGCACATTGGACCCACTACAGCTTGCTTACTGTCCCAACTGATCAACAGAAGACACCATAGCACACGTCCTCCACACCACCCTATCTCACCTGGTCAAGAAAGGGTGCTATGTGAGATTGCTGTTCATTGACCACAGTTCAGCATTTAGCACCATCATTTCTTTCAGGCTCTTTACAAAGCTCAAAGACCTCTGATTAAACGCCTCACTGTGCATGTGGATCCTTGACTTCCTGATAGGAAGACTCCAGGTGGTGAGGATTCTACCATCCTTCCTTACCACTGGCACCCGCTGGTGTCGGGACAACAACCCACTCCTGAAAATCAGCAAGACCAAGGAGATGATAGTGGACTTTGGGAAGAAGCGGTGAAGGAACTACACCCCCCTTATATCAATGGGTCCTTGGGGGCAATGGCGGACAGCTTTAGGAACCCTGGTTTCTACATTACTGCGGGCCTGACCTAGCGCTGGATACTGACACAGTGGTAAGAGAGACAAGGCAGAGACTGTTTCACCTTGAGAAAATTTTGGGTATCCCCTCTATTCTGAGGAATTTCTACTCTTGCTCCATTGAGAACATTCTGACGGGGAACATCACTGCATCCCTGCAAAGAGTGGTTGGATCAGCTTAACATATAATAGGCTGTGCTCTACTCTCGCTACAGGATATGTACTCCAGGTGCTGCAAGAATAAGGCAAGGAGAATCATTAAGGAAAACAACCAACCAGATGACTGCCAGATAAATTTAAACTCTTTTTTATATATATTTTATACAAACAAAATTGGCTGATTGACTGATAACACAATTGTAGTCATGAGTCCTTCACACATGCACTGCAACCCTGAACTTCCCTAGACATACCTGGAGGAACTATGTGCAAGAACGCAAATGCCCAAATCGGTTGAACTGGACATCCAACAGACTGTACACTGCCACCTCACCACCAGTGCAAAGTCAGTGTAATGTCTAATTGAGCCCATGTGTGAATGGAGCAGGTCATTGTCTGGAGGATTCACAGCAAGTGAGTAAGTCATTACGATGTTTCTATCATATGGCTAGCACAAAAACAGAAGAATACAAACATTAAAGGGTAAAGAAAAAGGGTTGCTTATACAAAGATTGCAAATAAAATGTCTTTCTGGAGAGATGAAGTAAGTGCAGACGCCAACTTCATCACACAAATTCAAGGAACGGCAAGAGACTCATTTGTTTATGACCAAATTACAAACCAGCTTCTTCCACAGCATACTTTTTGCATTATGTCCTGCCTTTTCAAGCTCTACCCAAGTGCCAACCCTCGCCCAAACATTACATAGTATTTCCAGTATACAAATGTGTTGGACACGGACAGTCTGTTGTGTGCACTTGTGTGAAAGGGCAACTCCACACAATATTCAGACCTGATTCTTCAGACATTTTTCGGAGTTCATATGAGAAAACAGCTTTGGTCAAAAGAAAGCAACGTTTATTATTGGAAGGAAACGGAAAGCGAACAGTTCAAAATCCGAAGTTTTGTCGACTCATCTATCAACCTATATATATACCTCTATAACTACATTACATTAATCCCTCCTTTGCTCCCTACAAACAAGAATCATAATTCCTATGGCCTCTAGAGGGCTTTGTCACCTGAACATAAACAGGTGTTTCTGGGCATTTGCTTGAACGACTGATGCTTTTTCTTTGGAAGACAGTCTCCTTTTTCTTGCATCTTCCCAGTGGACAAAGATTTGTATGTCCTCACTCTGTGTTGCCTTCTCATCTCCTTCTTCCCTCACAGGACCCCTCAGTAGCCTGAAGAGAAAAACCAGCATGGAGCCCGGGCCACTGGTTAAGCATTTTCATGCTGGATTTGAAATCAGATTATATATGAGCCTGCTCAATTGACTTAATGGATTTGAAGAGACTAGATCCTATTAATAAAGGAATAAAAGAGATGGAGGAAAGGAAAAAAGGGGTGACTTTGCCCCAGAGGCTGTTGCCCCACCAGTGGGACTAGAAGGCTAATCTGCCATGCAAATTAAATCCTGCCTCTATGCACTGGCCCCTCTAATGTCCTCCATTACACACCTTTTATTTGTTGTGGTCTGATATTGCAAACAGATATGGTTCCAGCAACAGTCAGGGACATCTGGTATGGGAGTGATTACTGGGGAAGATAGAATTTGTATCCTGTCTCATCCCAGCAAAGTGCTCTTTGCCTCGGAGGAACGAGCAATGGGAATATTCCAAGATGGTCTTCAGATTGGGACTGACACTCGTTTGGTATCCCCTTTTTTCACCTCCTAAAGAATCTGCCTTCATGAGTTCCAGGCAGGATTATGATGCAGTTGAGACTGAGAGGTTTAATCAGTGAGAGTGGCAGTATTTGGGCCATAACAGAGCTTACCTCACCGTTTTCTCTTTTGTCTTAATGAGGTTGTACTTTGCTTCATTCCTTGGAAGTCTACCTCTCACACTCTGTTCCTGTCGGGCTGTCAAAAGTAGCTGTAAAAACACACATATGTCACATATGCTAATCCGATTTGCACAGGGATCATGACAGGGATTATACTGTACGTACAGTAGCCACAAAGCTGTGAAACTTCCAGTGTTCTTTCTGTGTTTTCCAGCAGCAAAGTTCACCTTACTCTGAGTCTAGCACAAGTTTGCAGGGCAGACAATTTCTCTCTGATTAGGAATTAAAGCTGAACAAGGCAAGGAGAAGAAAAATCCTGAGAACTCTTGCATAAGTAGCTTTTGAGGCCTTTCCTTTTTATAATCGCCGCAAATGAGTAGATGAAATACTGGCTCAAGTGTTTGTTTGTGCATTGGCAAGTTGGTGGGAAAGTCTGCTTTCTTTGCTTGAAACAGTGTGAGTGGATAAAGCTAATTTCTTCTGTGTCTGGCACTTAGTTCAAACACAGCACGTGAAAACAATACAGTTATGGAAAACACATAAACTCCTTTTCCCACCAAAATTAACGTGTGTTTGTGGGTTATTTAAACCCAATAAAACCTGCTAAAACGGACTTTTTTTTTTTTCTGATGTCACATTGGATGTCACAAACACGCTGGGAAACAGTATTAGTAAACAATAGAGGGCAGCATGAAAGCCTTTTCTTTTTATTACTTATTCAGTCTCTCTCTTAACTTGGTGCCCACTAATTTGAAATGATGTCGAACACTGCTTGGGCAAAGACAAAGTTGCAGATGTTGCTGATGTTCGTGCCGGAAAGGGGTGAAAACTAGGATGTTGATTGGAGCTGGTTCTGATAAATACCCATATCTTCTGCCGAGTAATTTGCCCCGGAAATGAATGCCAATTGTAACCTTCCCCGCTTAAGACAAAGGCCAGGTGTTCGTGGGTGTAAGTGTCAAGTGTGAAAGGGCCTTTAGATACAAATAAATATCTATGTTAAACTCTTTATATAAAACAACGTTTCATTAATTGCTGGCACACAAATACGTGTCTACATTAACCTGAAATAATCCGATAATCCAAAATTCATTCATACGTGTGTCCTCATAGATGTTTCATTACTGTAAAATGTAAAAAAACATTAGGAACCTTGAAATTATCTCCAAATAATGCCTGTTTCTGTCTCAGCACATAAAAGATCTAGCCTCTCGTCGTCTCTTCTTCATGACTGAAGTCAATAAGATATTATAACTTTCACTCAAAGCTTTTATGTTTTCTACTGCATGATGAAAACAATGTTCTCCTCTTTCAATAGCCTACTTTATCAGTGTAGGAGGGGCAATTTTTCTGTCCAATCACAACCGAGAAAAACACACGACTAAACCCGAATGCTAGCGTTCTACAGCCTATTATAAGTGTTTGACTGTTTGACCAATCACTGCAAGAGAAACTGCTTCTGCAGGATAAACATAAACTAAATATAGAATATATCCTGTGTCTTTGATATCAACATCCTGCCAAATAAAAATGAATATCCACCTTTCAAACAAAGGTATGCCTGGGAGTGTGGACCTCATTTCAAGCACAATTAACTTGAAATGGAGTGCTGCAAGATCAATAGTCCCCAGTTGATCCAGAGGGAGCTGTCAGTCTATGGAAATGGCACACATATGGTAATATCCCCAGCTTAACAACAACTTAGAGGATTTACTGTTGCTGTTTTCAGACCCACATGAATAACAAACAGTGGGCCACCCCCTGGGAACCATTTTGTTTTATCCCAGCTTCAATTAATCTTTAAGGAGGAGGATACCATTCGCGAGAAATGGCAGGGGGGATATGAAGAGGGCGTTTGTAGATGTGAAAGGTATACTGCTAATTATGAAAATTACAAATAGACGATCCACGCATGCAAATTAGATGATGTGTGTGCTCCAGTGTTTTGTTCACCTAACTAGCTTTTCATCATCTCTTTTTCTCTCCCTCTGTCACACACACACACAGGCAGATAAAGTGTGTTTGCACTTTCATTTTCTAATTAGGACACTTTTGTCTCAGTGAGAGCTGCTATTGACAGGCACGCAGACATTAGCAGGATTATATGAGTTCTTACACTGATGAGTGTGATGAGATCTCAGGAGATGTGTATGGATTTTACCTCCTGCTGACTGCACTTCTCTCCTCTTAGCCTCGGGGCCAGAAACCTGTGGCATAAAAGTACTCTCCAAGAAGAAATGAGAGGGAGGATAGCTGGCAAGCATGGTAGTTATACGCTCCAGTGTGATGTCATTAAGTCAGATTCGTTTAGCAGAGTCAGGTGCGGACAGCCAGCACGTATAGACAATGCAGTGTCACCTGAGAGAGCGCTGAGACTTCAGGTCAATTCAAAATTGATTTACCTCAACTCTGCGATTGATGAAGTCCGTTCAGGTTAAACTGCAGAGTTCTCGATTGGACATGCACTTTGAGGAGTCGCTATTGGAATTGACTTCTGCGTGTCGCCCTCAGCTCAAGCCAGGTGGGAAATTGAGTTACAAAGCACAGTATGAGAAGGATAGATGACCTCTGTGACAGTTATACAGTTTGTGTCTGCCTTTCATAACTCCAGCTGAAGAAAGTCAGTTGATTGAACTGAAAAGGAGACTAAGGTAAAAATCCATATTACTCTTTTCATACTCCTGTAATCTTGCAGCAGGTTGAGTCCTCTTGAGAAAGAGCACTAGAGAAATGGCGCCATTCAAAACCCGACTGGGAAAGCCCTGCTATTGGCAAATCACAACATGATGGGGCAGCCAGAGGGATGTAAAACACTCTCCCTCCCCTTTCAGGAGGGTGAGATGTAGATGGAGACACGTGACAGGCACAGAGGCAATTCCCTGGCCTGTTTTCCGGCGAGTGTGTTAAACTAAATTTAAATTGCTACTATGATTTCGTCACTCGCCTCTGATGAAGGAGAAGTGATGTTAGTAAAGAAATGAATAAATGGGGAAAAAAAACACCGCAGCCCGGGGCCTGTGGCTCTTCCTGACTCCAGCTTTTATCATGTAAATAAGGCGAATGGGACTGGGTTAGGGGGACAATTCCCCAGCCGCCACTTGAGCCAAATACAACTTTCCTGCGCTTTAGGCCCACAATGAGGAATGTATTTGGAGGCCTCAGTTTTAATTTAACTAGAGTGGCAGCTGAGGGGGCACCAGGGACCTCATCTCATGACTGCTACGATCGCTCGGGTGGAAGGAGGGGAAACCTCAACCTGGTGCTGTACATTTCAATGTGCAAGATCTCCTCCACAGCTCCATCACTGGTTGTGTGTGTGTGTGTGTGTGTGTGTGTGTTAATGCGTGTGTTTGTGTGCTGCAGCTGACTGTTGCACTCGCTCTGCAACACCTCTTTGGTTTCCCAGGGAGGAAACACGCTTCTTGCTCCACTGTAACATTTGATTCATTACGATCTGAAACAGCACATCAGTTCGCTTATTATGTCTTAAAAAATCCTCCCAGCGTCCCAAAGAGCAAGGGGGAAAAAATCCACCAAAGAGGCACTGCCTTGAAATTGACAGCTGTTATTGTGCTGTGCCATCTGGTGCATTTGCCAGGGAACAGAAAAGGGTTAATATTCTATGATGTGTGGTAGCAGTGGCACAGCCTCTTTTGCACAGCCAGAGTGAAATACCGGGTGCCAGGAGTCTGTGCACCCGATGGAGAGAAACCCTCAACATTAGCATGGCACCATATCAACCAATGTGGCTAATTTAATGGGTCAAATACGGTTGGGAGGGTGCCAAAATAACAGACGTACCAGCAGAATCTCTAACAGGGCGGAGAATCACAAAGGAAAGTTACAGCTCCGCTTGGCATTATGCAGCTTTTAATCATAATTCTCCACAGATAAAGCATAGCAAACCCCAGAAATTTTATTTTCCTTTTTTGTTAACCCTACATTTGGGAAATCTGTGTTCAGCTTATTTGTGTCCCTGTGCATTTGTGTGCAAGTATGTGTTTTGCTGTGTTGGAGCTGTCATTATTCATTGACCACAGATGTAAATGGATCTAAACAATAGGACGCGCGTGCTGCGGGTAGCGATCGCCCCTGGAGAGGACAGGGCCTGCTGAAATTAATAGGCCTCCCGTGGCTAAATAAGCAATGGCGAAATAAGCCTAAATGTCCCCCAATCGCATGACAGACAGGGCCCAAGAATCCGAACAGCAGGTAGTTATTATATGAATTGCTGGAGAGGGACATATTGCAGACCCAACATGCCACATCAAAGCCATCACACTGGATTTGAATCATTATGTGTGCATTTCAGTGAAGAAAAAAAGCTCATTTGATGCACAATGTTTGCTGCTATTTTTGCCTTTTGATTTAAATGATCACAACTAATTCTTTCACAGCTTATAAGCCTTACTGTGAAAAGCCAAAACACTGCTCTCTATATGCGATCATTGTCAAACTTTTTTTGGGGAAGAGAGGGGAATTGTGAAACGTCATCTGTTAAAATGTCTTTCTATCAGAAAATACCACATATGTGCACTCATATGCCTAAAGCCCTAATGTTGAAAAAAAACGCTAAAGAATATGGGTATAAATATGCTCCTTAGCTGGAAGACACACTTCTTTGAGCCATCGGCTCATTTCTAATTCTGAGTGCTGGTTCACAAAATGGTCCAACATTTAAAGCGACTGGCAGGGGGTAAATTAGTGCTCCAAGATGAATTATCATACAATTAAGGACCCCAGAATGTGCCAAAACACAAAACACACAATATGGAGGAAAGACCTACTTTCCCCCTAATTCATCAGAGACAGACCAGTGTCCCATCCTTTTTTAAAGGAACAGGCTTTCACTCCAGCCCATTTACACTCATGCTTGTTTGCTCCTCTCGTGTTCAGCAATCCAACCATTTAAATTAATTCTGCTGTAGGTGTGGAGCTTTTTATGTTATATTGTGATTCCTAAAGACACAATAATTCACATGCATATAATGTAACACTGACGCTTCAGTCTAAAGTATCAGCTTTTCATTCATCATAACGTGTTCCTCATACTGTTGCTCTCTGTCTTGTCTTCTGGCTTCTGTGTGGCGATAAAGGTGGCTGTATTGGGGATCTGAGCTGTGTGGAGTGATGGGACTGCTGAGGTGGTCAATAATCTATTACAGCGCACAGCCCTCAGCAGAGTGACAAATGTCTGTCAGAGAAATGGACCCAGAGAGGTCAGAGCTGGGCTACTGACCTCCGCCCCCCCTCTCAACCACTGCATACAGACAGAGCAGGCTGATGCAGACTACAGTGGCAGGTGTCTGTTTTTGTGTCCACCTGGCTTTATCAAAACATACCAACACGCAGGCATTCAAAAATGAATTTACCTTTGCAGTCATGTCAGTAAACCTCCAAAGCTCATCATCACTGCACGGTTCAACAAATCTTGTAATCTTGTTTAGTGTCATGTAAAATGAGGCTTTGAAATTCATGAACTTGTTTTTTTTCTTTCTTGAATCATCCTCATATTTAGAGGCATCATTCCAGTCACTAGGTACAACCTTTTATACAAGAATAGGTTCAAATTAAGTACAAAAGCAATGTGAGGTATGATGGTTTCTCAGTACATTTTACATTCTTATGACAGCATAGATTTGGTTATCACTTCAGTAACCGTTGATGTCTGGGTTCAGCCCTGTCGCTGGACAAAAATGTTGGCATTGTATGTTTCTACAGACCACTGCATTTTACGTTGGTACATTTCATACGTATTATAACAACATTTCTAATGTGACATAGCTCTGATTATATGTATATGAGCTGACTTGTTATTGGGAGGTGGATGGTGTGACATGTGGGTGAGACATCTGCCAAGTTGCAGACCACTGTTTTAAGACCAACAAACATCAAGCAAGACATTGGCAGTACTTCCAGCCGTGTCTGTACCACCAGAACCAGGTATCTTAAGCCAAAACATGATCTTTTCCCAATCATAACCAAGTGGTTTTGTTCCTAAACATCACTACATGTTAACCACAGCATGGATAAAAAGAAGAAATGTAAAGATTTAACATATCTTCTCCACACTGACAAGATATAACATGTCCTGGTTTGCAGAAATGTACAATTCCAACATTTCTTCTGGCTGTGTTGCTCCGTTAACATATGGACTGGGGCTGTCCACTGTTGACTATGAGGACTGCAGTATATTCTGGACATTAGCATCCTTGTTCTGATCAGGTTTTTGTTGCATTCTGGCTATATGCTGTGCACCATATTCAAAAATCTGAACAAACCCTCATCCTAGTTTTCCCAGACTAGGATACAGTGATCGGACTTCTTATCTAGGTTTTGTGATCACCGTATGTCTTACCCCTGTCTTACTTACTTACTTCTGTATGTTACTAAACTGCTTTTTTAATTTCATTGTTGTGGCAACATAATCACTGTCTGGCTTGTGTCTTTTAAATGTTTCTTTCAGGTAACGAAACACTGCCTTCATTTACCGCATAGGCTTCACCAGGTGGTTTGGGAGAATGGCAGCTGCACAAAATGCAGGACCTCGACAACAGATCCTTAGGTTAGTGTCCAGAATTTTGTCTTTGGTTTAGGCAACAAATGCACTTTGGATATGGTTCGGAAAAGACTGTGATTCGGTTAAATGTTTGCTTGCCTTCACTTTTGCCTGAAAAAATATTTGCTGTTTCAAATAAGTTGTATATGAATGCCATTTCTAGGAAACAGCTAATTTGTAAGTGGACTGTCAATTGATAGTATTGCAAAAATACTAGATGATTAACAATGAAATGATGATCACATGAAAGGCTTTGGCTTTGGCAATGCAGAGCATAAATTTTATTGCAGCTCTTGCCTTTAATTACCAGTGTTCAGATGGAATAGCTAAATGCAGCAGAGTTCAGACACCTAAAAAAACCAGACTGCGTTCATCCTGTGGCTTAATGTTGCGACACACCTGCACGCAGATGCTGAGAAACATAAATACTCTAACAAACAGAGATATGAATATCCAGCTTTATCATCTCATGTTCCATTTAAACGTAATATCCTGATTAAGATCAAAGGTGGGATAAGAGTCTGAGCGGGATACTAATGTGCATGGAAATGTACTAAGTGATAACATTGAACACTATAGAATAATCCAGAGGTAAGTCTCCTCACAGTTGAATATACTTGGCATGTGTGCATGAGCTCTGATAGAAATATCTGCAAGAAATGCTTTTGGCCAAGTCATAAATGAATCTTGGATCTGCATACAAGTCTATGGATGTGTGGTATGATTTGGCTTTTTAAGCCCATGTTCCGGTCCTATAGTGATCCTACATAGTGCACATTTCTGCACAGTACTGTATTTTCAAATCCATAGATGTGTTTTCTTGGTTTGCATATTAAACGTGTCTTTTGCAAGGACATTCCCATTCCCAATTCGTCAAATACCGCCACTTTGTCAGTGATTTTGGCGTCAGACACCAATGCAAAAAGGCACTTTTCAAGGTTATACAGTTCTCCCTGAAAGGTGCGTCAGTTTATAACGCCGCCAGATGGCATCTGCTTGAAAAGCCACCGGTAACAATAAGGATATAAGGACCCCAGATTTTCACCAAGGAGGCCACTGTTCACTTCCAGTGTGAATGTAGAGCCAAACCATGATGTTTTTTTTAAACCTTACCATGTCCTTGTGTTGCACAAAATGTTTTACCGACGTTGAAGGTTTATTTTGAAAAAGACTGTATGCATTTAACAAGCAGAAACATTACATTTTCTGTGAAAATGGAAGTGAACTTTTAAAAGACAAAATGCATTTAACAAGCTTGAATTGACACAACATCCCTAAACATCAACAGCAGATGCAAGAGGATATTAAGTGTGTCATATGTAGATGTGAAAGTTTACTGACCAAGCGGCAATATTTGACAAGTTGGGATGAGAAGGTGTTGGTTTTGCTTTGATTTCTCAGTATGCTGAATATTTTCTAAGCTTTTTAAAGTGAAAACGAGTTTATATTTTCACATTGTGGACAACAAAGTTTTATTTTATATCATATTGGAATGCGTTTGAAGAAATGGCCTGCACATGTGACTTAGCAAAGTGGGATTCTGGGAATTCATGTGATGCTGAGTATGTAGAAACTCCCTCACAGCCTTTTGAAGTCACCCTGAGAGGAGTCAGTGGTCTTTGTGTATTGGCAGCCCCGCTTCCATGTTATAATGATAGGAATGGACGTAGACCATTTAAGTATCAAATCAATAGCAAATTAAATTTTTTAGCAGTGCAAGCTACACTCAGAATCACCTGTAATTATCCCTGACAGTCTCTGGTTACGCTACTTTGATGTCACTTTGCTTCCAATACACACAGCGCTTAGACCTGCTCACAGCAGCTGCTGATTATAATTCATATCTAATTAAAATAATGCAATTTCTATTTTTGTTTTTTTTTCTCTAGCGTATTTTTTTTGACTAGCTATGTATTCTTTATGTATTCGGATGCAGATAAATGGCACATGTATTCAAAACACTACCTGAACACCTGAAGTAGGTTAAGCAGAAACACATGCGTCTAGCCTGGTGGTGTGGTTCGGAAAATGGGCTGGGACCTGATTTAGATAAAAACACGATGACCCACAGGCGCTCCTATAATGAATAGTGTGTCCTCCGAGCCTTTCGTTTTCCTCCAGCTTACCACATTTGTCATCTTCATATGAATAAACAGGCCTATTTAATCTCCCTGTCCTTTCATGGGATTTTGTGGCACATATACGCTAACAGCAGGCTACGTGTAGCCTACAAACATGCTTGTTTTGTCCTGTTTCCATTGAATGGTTATCAACAGAATCTCCATTGCAAATGAACTGCAGAGAGATGCAGTACCGATCCGTCATTCTCTGAATTTATGTGGAAACTTGTGACAGTGTTTGGAATTAGATCAGACCCCCACACGTGATCAGTAACACAGTGTTTGTAACATAAACCTCAGTATCAGCTGTAGCTTGAGCATAGAAAGGCCTTCAAGGTTCACCTAAGGCTGCTGAGAGACGCAGGGAGATGGTAGAAGTGTTGATGCTGACCTGTCAGTCTCCCTGTGCTCACTTCTGCAACACATCGACTGTTGATCAAGTGGAAATTAACTGCACCTGAATGACATGCCATGCTGGGAATCTGCACGTTGGCTCTGCCTTTTTAATAGACTTACACCTCATTTGGCCTCTAAAGCCTGTGAAGCCTCCCATGGGATGGCCTGAGGCAAAGACACACACACACACTCACACACAAATGCATGCACATACAGAAAGCCAGAGGGAGGTATGTGTACGCCAGAAGGATAGACTTAGAAAGATGTGGAGGGAGAAAAAGAAGGTAAAATATAAAAAGCAGAGACAGAAAGAAAGAAAGATTACTTGCAAGAGAAAGATTAGGACAGAGACAGAAATGGAGACGGGGATGGACAAAGAGACAATGGTGGATAAAGGAGAAAACACAGAATGAGCTTGTGCTGTCTATGTCGGGCAACCACGACAAAGCCTGATTAGGCCATCGCTGCGCAGTCGGGGAGGGAGCGAGGGCTGAACAATGCAGCCCGCTTCCCCTTCATAACAACAGACCTTCCTGTCTGACCCCCTAACCTCTGTCACCGGCAATACGTGTCACAGCCGCGACGACACCCTGTCAGACCCACCCCTCCCTCCCTCTCTCCGTCACCCACCTCCCTCCCTCCAACCTCAGGTCCGTCAGTCCAACCTTGTCAGCTGATGAACCCCAAATTATTCACTTTTTGTACAGGGGGTGTGATAACAGGAGATCGTATGTTGATGGTGTATTGAGAGGTATTGTTGCTCAAAGAGTTAGAAGGAAGTAATGACTCGCCTCCAAAGTAAAGTACTGAGGAGTTTCAAATTTCCTTATTATTGAGGTTAAGTGACTCCTATATATTAAGGTTTAGAACTAATCTGACTTTGAGAATGAACTAAAACTGGCACTTGAGAAAAATATTTATTTTTAAGTTTCTGCCTGTGTGTCCCGGAAACACATTTATACTCAAATATAATGAATACTGGAAAGAACTGGTTATAACATTATTAGAGCTGCAGTGATTACTCATTCATTTGTCTGTTGAGAGAAAATTAATTGGCAGCTAGTTTGTTGATCGGTTAACTTTTAGAGCAAATACCAAGCTCTGGTTCCAGCTTGGGAACCAGAGGTTGGCAAATGTTAGCATTTGCTGCTTCTATCCAAGTTATATTATTAAATATTTAATATATTTTGTGTTCAGATTGTAGGTTGGACAAAGCAAGTTATCTGGAGACATCATCTCAAGAAACTGTGACTCACTTATTGCAGGCATTTTAAAGACCAAATTATTAAACATGAAAACAATCATTATGAATCAATAATGAAGGAGTTGCAGCTCTAAACATTATGACCGAATATATTCACTGTTTCTGCCCCATAGTATTTCTAGTTTGCTTTTCTACATTAATTTCCATGACATCTTTACAGCTACATGTTTTTTTCATTTCATTGAAGTCATGCCCTGCATATGTTTTGTTATATATGATGTGCTTTTATATAAGTGTATGACTTTTACTTTATAGTCCACTGGTGTCCTTGGTGGTGCTACAATGTACTGATTGTGTCTTTTTCGAGTGAAGGAAGTCTACTGTTTTGTAAGCGCGTCGTAGTGAAGTGGGTGTGCAAAGCTCAGGATACTGAAGACCAGGGTTCCTTATTCCTGTGTCTGGTTAGGTTTAGGCAACAAAAGCGCATTGGTTAAAATTCAACTATGCAGGCATTGTCGGTTACTGTTTGTAAAAAATTATACCAGCGAAAGTGAGAGTGAAAGCCAACCCCAAGTCGCTTTATTTGCTCTTGTTTGCTGCATGTTTTTGGCACTGTGTCTGCTATTTTTCAAAGCCCCCTCTTGAATGTGTGCTGCTTATGGTCTGGCACCTGGTTGCTACCTTTTTATAAAGTTCTGACCTCACCTAGGCATTGTGCCCAGTACCATCTTCAACACAGAAAAATGAGAGGAAAATAAGAAAATACAGGCAGACCGCAGAGTCTCTGCAGATAAAAACACTGCCACACGCTTCTAGTGAGAGGGATTGAATTTGTAAGAGTAAAAGTACATTGTTTTTTAGAACAATCCTGCATACCATAACTATAAAATAAAAAAGAAATAACATGGTTAGATATTAATAAGTCAACCTTATCCGTTAAGCTCCTTTTTAGCTTTTTAAATTTTCAAACAATACCACATTTCCCTAAAAATAAACGTAATGATAGTGCTGTGAACATAGGAATAACAAATGAAACACATCGTCTTTAAACTACAAGTTGTCACTGAGCGTTTTGCATTCTTTGTGCACATTTTGCAAAATGGCAGATTTATGCATTAAAACATTTCCTCATTATGTTGATAAAAAGAACTGTAATTTGGATGCCCTTACATATCACTTAAAATATATTTGCTGTTGCATGTTAGTAATATATAAATGTGATTTCTGGGAGAATACTTGGGCTGCAACAGCATGAAGTACATTCTCCATACTAATGCTTGTTAATTTCCACCAGTTTGTTTTGTATTCATTCTGTGCAGTTTGATGTAATTCCAGCAGATGGTTACAGCAGAGTTTAAAATCTGCTGCAAAATGGCATCCCTCTATCAGAAGTTAACAGTTAACGATTAAAGCGATTCTCCAGTTAAACCAGATCTAATTAGCTTTTGCCAATTTCCCCCCTCTCGTACCCCTAAACTCTCCATCTGCTGTATTGGAGCTTCTGATAGTGAACTCCACTTCTAGGAAGAGGAGCCTCTGTAAAGCTCTCTCACTGCTTTTCTTTTTTTCAGGGGCTGGTTTGAAGTCATCTTTTGTCTGGTGAGGGGGGGTTATTGTCTACATATTAAGTGAGGTTCTGTAAGGGTTTCAGCAGCATCTTGACTCCCCTAAGCTGAGGAGCAGCTGAGGTTAAGTGGTCTCCTCGCTCATGGCACCCATCTTCTTCTTCACCGTGACAGCTGGGGACCAGACCGTTGCCATAGATACACTCTCCACCCCCAGTCGACTGCTCATTTGAAGTTACACACACACATATAGATGTATATGTACACCGCGTACAGTATTAGATAACAGTTATTGATCCTTTTCCGGCCCTTTGATCAGTTTCATGTGTTCTCCTTCTCTTTATATTCTCCTCTTTAAGCAACTTAACTAAAAAGTGAACACTGAGCAACATGAATACTGAATCTGAGAGCAGAAAACTCTTTTCCTTTCATGCACTCTAAGGTTTAATTGTTATCTATTAGAACTGATTATGAAAAATGGAAAGTCAGTTTTTGGAACAGTAAAAATAAATTTCAGTCACTGTACATGACTGCATTTCTGTTTGTTTTGCTCAAATTGCAGAACTTTTCACTGAAGGTGGAAGAATTCCAAGAGATAAACCAGTGATCAGGAAAATAATTTCAAATATTATTTTCCAATAACACACTCCACAGGGCAACTTCTTGTGTGCCAGGCTACAAAAGACACAGGTCTTGTTCACTGACTGAACGGACCTGAATTTGCTTTTATGCAGAAACTTCTCTGGCTGATAAATTCTAAGTTTGAAAGTGTATGAATACTATAGGATCATTTATTTCCAAAGCCAGCTTAATAATGTTTGTGTTCAACTGCATCAAGTATATTTAATTACTTTAAAGTATAAAAGATGGTAGACTAAAACAAAAACCATACAGTGAGTGACAAAATGACCCAGAAAGAAACCATCTATTAGGCCCTGAATAACCAAGACTGGTAAAAATGGAAGTTAAAATACTCTGAAACTGACACAGTCTCACCAGCACATTTTCTTGCAGTGACTTAAATTTGCTGCAAACACTGAGGTTGCAAACAAATATATTAATAAATATCTGTACATGGGTAAAGTCATTAATATCTTAAGATAACAATACAGCACCTGTTTGTTTCTTTCATTCAGAAACTTACATGTGCCATAGGCCTAACATACAACTCAGCCTCAGTGAGCATTACAGGCATAATTTGTCATATCTCATAAAAAGTAATGTTCTAAATAAATGTTCATATATTGACAGATTTAGCTCAGAGCATAATGTTTGTGTGATAAATTTATGTTGTGAATTTTAATATAATCACACAATGCTCTCTTAAGGATAATAATTCAACAATGTAATAGAGAAACTTGTCTTAATAGGCAAATAATGAAGGCCAAACAGCCTAATGTACATGTCAGTGCACATAAGCCTTTACAATGATAAGTGGCGGGCTTGTATCCAGTTTTGCACAAGTATATTATTATTCTATCTTTTTGGTTAAGAATCCAAATTATCAATTTATTATTTGCAAAACCACCTTCCAATGATGTATAACAGAGTCAACATGGACATAGCATGGAACTTATACATCAGAAATTACCTAAATATGTATGCATCTCTTTGTCAGGGTGAATGTGGTCACAAAAACGACTATTGTTATTTATATTTTAAATAAATAGGGTATTTATGAACTTTACAGAATACAGGAGATAACTTTTCTTCTTCTTCAAAACTCTTGCAAAAGACAGCAGTTCTACCCTCCTACACATGATTTATGATTTTAACTTTCTTTGATAAGAAATTTGACTGATTAGTTACAGAATCTAGTACAAAAGTCAACACCATGCCTGAAAGGATTTACAAAGACACAGTTCAATAAAACGATCTCCTTCAATGATATCATGTTAACAAGTGCAATGTGTTATGGCCGTTAAACTTACAATCTCAAAGATTTCTTTTGGTTCTCCTTTGGCGGCACCTATGATAATAAGCTGTAATAGCAGGTGTGTTTTTGGATCTCACTTCCCAGAGATCTAAACCAAGTTACCTGTGTGGTGTCATTGCTTTTTTCTTTGTTTGTTCGGCTAAACATTTACCTGCAAAGCTAACAACAAGTGGCAACCTTCTCTAAAAAATTAAGCTAATCCAGAAATGCCAAAAACTGCAGTTCATCGAATGGCCACTTGAGGTTGGCTCTAAAATAGAGTCAATCCCCGGAGACCTCCATGTTAAACGCCCAACTTTACAACAGAAATAAACCTGTTTACAGCCTCTGACAAAAAACAGTTTTGGTCTCTATAGCCAATTTCAACACTCATAACAACTGTACAGAGGGTGAATTTTTTCATAACTCACCGGGTTACAATTTATTGAGACCAAAGCTACGCACATTTTAGAGCAGGGCCGCTTGAGTGACAGGCTGTCTGTGAAGCGTCACTGCAGTCTATGACTCAGATCCACCCCTCAGATCATTTGCTCTATACTCAGGGTCACTTTAAAAGGTCTCACACAAGTGGAGCTGCTGGATCCTGATGCTGCTGTGACTCTTTGTATGTGTGTCCTGTTTACTCAACAATAACACTGTCCTGTATGACCATCATCCAGGGTCAGACTTTAAGATCAAAAAGGCAAAAATGTTTGGATGGGACAACGAGGAGGCCCCACCCAGGACCCCAGACCAGCAGGCTGAGATTAGAGGACATTTGTTCCACAATATTGCTGCCTCCTGGTTTCCTAAGGCTGGTGCGTTTGCACAGAAGGTGCAGGCAGATATTTGGGTAGCGGCCAAAGCCTTTCCTCGCTAGCGGGCCACCTCGCTAGAGCTGCAGGTGCTGAGAAGGACTCCCCACTGCTTCCTAGTGTGGTCTGCGACCCTACAGGCTGATGGAACAAATGCTGGTCTAGGGAAAATAAACTTATCTCATTTGGATGACAACACATAGCCTCGGGTTACTGTGTTGTGTTGCACCAGTTTTGAGAAACAAGTCGGATGGGGTCAGTGGCTCATCTTACGCTGTGAAGCAGAGAGAGTGATGCAAGTGATAGTAAAGGATTTGTCTTCATATTAATATCTGAACTTTTTTGAAAAATCAATATATTGGTGCAGATTGTTAATGTAACAAGACAAATCAAATGGGATATAGTAATGATTTTACACTTTGGGAGCCTGTGGTAGGTAACTGGAGGTATTCTCTGCGGAGGGGCTCTCTGCAGGCTGACCTGGCCCTGACCCCTGAGGTGAACCCCATCACACAGAGGTGTTAGCGTGCCACCCGGCGTGATGGATCACCCCTCGGATCCCTGTGATCTAACAATTGCGGCCAATCATCGGGACTTTCACTGTTACTATAATGATTGGCAATGATTCGGGCCCAGAGTATTCAGATGATGGATGGAGGCTCATGCCGGGTCCTGAGAGAGAGCGAGTCAGCCTGGATAGAGCCAGGACTCAATGTCTATTGACAGCGTTTGGTAGGCTGGGTAGTTGTTCACATCTTTATCATAATGAAGTGGAGATACTTAACCCAGCGGTATGTGGGGGTCTCTTAGTGCCTTAACACTGATGTTTAAGGTGACCCCCCTCAGGGAGACGCCCACACATTGGCCAACCCTTTTTGCCAGATGATATGCTAATTTTTGTGACCTTAGATTGAGCTGGGTTACTCCCACCTCTACTGAAAAAAAGGGTGATGAGCTCAGCACGACATGTGGGGGATTCAGATTTTATTTACATGCCTTTAACTTGGATTTAACGTCGATTTTATCAGTTATTTGAGCCATTAAGCAGAACTGCACTCTAACTGAAATCCATGCAATGATTTTCTAGTGTTATATTTTCTAATATATACAGACGATCAAAGTAACACTAATGTATACAGCACGAGCTCCATTTGTATGGGAAAAAATGAATTTCTGCAACGATAAAATGTTTGAAGCCGGGTTCTGTACTGTATCTCTATATAATACATGCAGCGTCTATGTCTGGCCTTGGATTTGGGTAAAGGCTGTCACAAGCTCACATGAGTGCATGCATCACGGAGCAGGGGTACTCATCCAAACCCCACCCAAAAACCCACTCCCCCGGTGCGGGGAATTACTGGGCCTCTCCCAGCTCCTGGTAACCCCTTAATTATCCACACACCAATGGGTCCGGATCAGATTCAGCCTTTCTGCAGGGGGGAAAGAAATGGAAATTGGGAGGCAGGGGCTGCAGTCCATGCATCTGAACAATGCCTCAATGTTTAAGAAATGGCCTCATGGATGGGAAGTGATAGGGTTCAGTTGTACTTGGTCTGGAGCTTGCTTCCTTGTTTTCATTTAGTGAGAATCTGCTTAAATGGTTCCTCTGAATCTTTGGCTATTTAATTATCGCAAATGTAATTAGCAGCGCAGAGAAATAAATATTTGATGTTATATTTTGCTTTTCCCATGATCTGTGTTCTCCGGCAGAGCCCTCTCTCTGTCTTCATCTCCTCTTCTCTCTCTATGTCCTCTATTCATTTTTAAATTAACCTCCTAATGGACCTCATCTGTCCAGAGAGAGCCTATTAACTAAAGCCCTACTCTCATCCAGGGTGACTGCCACAGAGGGCTGCAGACTCCACCCACACGAACCTGTCCCTTATCGCCCGTCAAACGAACAGCAGGAAACAAAAATCAAAATGTGGAGGAAACCAAGAGGTAACAAAAGGATTTCATTATATATAATTAATTACCTACCGGCCCTTTTCCGAACCGAAGAATTAGAGGGCTTTAATTGCTTTATCACCTTGGCCTTGTGAGCGCAGCAACTCAGCAATCAGCCTGATTTGTTTTAAATGAGCTGCCATGGGATGAGGTGGACGTTTGATGCACTCTATCTGCCCTCCAGCACCTATAGGTGAGGCGGTGGACTGAAGGGGGTGTAGAGTGAGGCTCCTGAATGGTAAATTGAATGTCTGTGAATGAATGGAAATCAACAGTGTCAGTCCCTGAAGCTCCCTAACATTTTCTGCCGGCCGAAACAGCTTCCAAGAAACAATATGTTAAAGGGGCTCTTTTTTTTTCTATTTCAAAACCCCAACACACAAACTCCCTCAGGATGTGGCGATAGCCTTGGGATTTGAACACCAGTGTTACTGAAGCAATTAGCATATTCCTGTATTAAAGGAGGGAAGCGTGACAGTGTTTTCCAGGATGTCAGTATGTATCATTAAAAGGCATATTTTAATTAGGGACATGTTAGTTCGTTACACTAAATGGATTAACATTGCTTGTCAAGGGTAGAGATATGTTTTACATTTAAGTCCACTGGGGAACAAGGTCTCAATTTAACAAGACATCTTAAGTT
>JAPZEB010000003.1:16683140-16693331 GCA_029783705.1 Chaetodon striatus | reverse complement strand
ATAGCTTATAATAATAATCTCATATGCACCCAGCAGTAATTCATTCAACTAAGTGGAAACATACACCAGTGAAATGTTGCAACAACACATCGCGCATGATCAATCAAGCTCAAATGCGTAAAAAAATTTCCCCAAGGTTTTGGGGAAAACAAACAACATAATCTCACGGCTGCTTTCTCACAACAAAATCACTCCCACAAATAACCAAACAATCGGCTCGCAGACAGTTCAAAACTCCACACTTTGATCTAATTTGGCTGATGAGTCTTGGCATCTTTCATTTCACCGGCTCTGCCTCTTGAACCTATGCAATCAATGTGAGCTCTGTCTCCGGCCGCTCCACGTCTGCCGCAGAGCCCGCTCTGTTCGCTGGGGCCTGTAGGGAGAGATGGCTCTTTCCCGACACCATGATAGCCTCATTAGCTGCTTCCCCCATCATTGTTATTTTACAACAGGACTGTGTGTTGCGATTCCTCATTAAGATAAGGGCTGTTCTATGGAAGGGGGATGCAACCCTGTCAGCCCCATGAACCTAATGCCAGGGAACATAACTGACTGCTTTCCCATAGAAATCTGCAGCAGGTTCTCCAAATCTCTTTGTCTTTGTGACAGCTGGAAATGTGGATTTAGACCGAGGTACTGCAATTACACACTTTCATCTTAGTGAGACAAATAGCATCGCTGTGGAGTGAGCAGCACAGTGTTTAACAATGTAAGTTTTTAACTTATGATCAAATCATTAAAAAGAGTGGTTGCCTGAATCTCTGGCATGAACAGAAATATTCTAATGAGTGGGCTTTGCATTTAATTGGATGGACCTAAAGTTTGTCACATGCACTGTACAAGTATGTCACGAATTTATTGGAAACCAGGAATGATTGCAATTGGCTAGCACTCAGTTCAGTTCTTTAGTTAATTATATCTAACATGTACTCTGTTAAAGTCTTTAAAGTTGAAACAGCTTTCAAAAGTTCGGTTAGCCAGTTAGGTAGATCTGGGTGCAAAACAACCCCAGTCGACCTCTAGGAAACAGGCTTTCCTTGGATTAGCCTCTGTCAGAAATGCCATATAAGCACTGTATTCATCATACATACTGGTCAGCAGCATTTCAGTTGTTACCCATGAGCACAGAGGGCCTAAACAATAGTAAAAAACCTATGCTAGAAAAGATATACTCCACAAGTGTTTGCATTAGTAAAACATAATCCAATCACCGTGTGTCACAATTTAAAAAAGTGGATTGTGTGTTTGTCAGTGAAACTTGCTCATGCAGGTACAGTATAGTATTGTTCTAAGGAGCACTTACTTTATCATGTAGTGTCATCAAAAATATTGCTTTACTCATACATATCGATATTTGAAATTGCTTATTTTTTGCAGTTTTGATACACCTACAACAGCTGTGCTTTCTGGCTCTCTGTTCATGTTTGCGGCAGTCTTTCTGCTGTTCTCTGCTACTACCCAAGAAAAGATAAGTCGTTGTTGTCATGTTATAATCTTGTTTTATTTATCTAAAGTTAAAAAGAATGTAATTGTATGCCCTCAGTGTCAGTTTTTCCTGTGGTGTAGAAAATGTTGTCCAATATCAATATTTTTCAAGGTACTGAATCGAAGTTAGAAATTCCAGGATCGTGACAACACATCTTAGCCCACCTAACCTTTGGGACATTAATCTGGACTTATGTAAAAGACTGAGGTTACCACACATGAAGCCCAGGCCACGTCTGTTTACACTCTATGTATCTGAGACTTCCTGCATACCACTGTAGGCTTCTGTTTTCTCAGCGCCTGAGCAACCGTTGTCAAACAGACAGTGGTTACGACGCAACAACAACCGATACAAGCGCTGCGTTCAAGACCACTGAACTCTGAAACTAATCAGACATGGTGTTGCTTATTGTCCTGGAGACGAGGCAGAGCCCGGGTAAAGGGAGCCTGTCAAATCACAGGCCCTGATGATGGAGATGGAAGATAAACTCAGGGTCCTTGGGGACTCTTCTCCCCAGCAAACACTGAGAGAGAGCAGAGACGCTATAGAGTTCTCCAACATCTGTCTCTGCTCCACCACTGATACCACGTCTACAGAACCCATCAACCATAGAAATGGACTGTTAAGAACCTCCAACGGTCCTCGGAGTGATGCGTCCAGATATAGCTACAACAGCCTGCTCTCAAGTGGGCATTTCATTTTTAAATGTACACCAAGGAACTTTGCGGTGAGAACCATTTACTGGCAGAACTCTTGTTTTCAAGGGCTGACACTCAGTCGACAGAGAACTTTTTCATTCCTACAGAATGTATCAAGATGGCAGAGAAACTTGTGTCGGCAGGGCAAAGTCCTCCAGAGAGGAGTCTACAGAGAATTAAATGTTAAATTTACCTTGACAGGGACACATTCATGTTCACAAGTACAGCCCCCTACATGTAGAGGTGGTCAATTATAACCACTTACACCAGAAAACAACCACAGAATGAATATCAAAGGCCGCATCCAGTTTTGCGTAAAGAATATTTGCAGGGCCAAATAGCTTGAATTCCCCATCCACAGGTTTAAAGTCATTCATTATCAAATGTGTGCTCAAAGGTTAGCGTGCTATTGTGGGGGGTGATATAAACATTAATTTCCGAGCTCGGGGCTGCAGGCGTTAACTGAGCTGAGACACACCGTTTGTCACCAGGCCACACACCAGGCACCGCAGGTTAGGTGGCTGCTTGTTGTTTGCCACCCAGCAGAGGATGGCTGGTACTGCCAAGTCATAAAATAGGCTCAGAGTGTGGTGTACGTTTCAGCTGAAATTAATCTGAAATAAAGCAGGGTTTTCTTTCCACCTCATCTGTACAGCTTTATCATTATTCACTCACAGGAAGAGAGAGAAATAGCTAGGTAAGACGGCAGATATAAAGAAAGATAGAAAAGCATTGACTCTTCGCATCTGCTAGAATTTTAGTAGGTCAGAGGGGTGCCCATTTACACCCAGCCTCCCCACAGGCTCTGGTGAGAGTGATTATGGAGCCCAGCCTTCACAGAGACAACTGTACTCTCATTGGGTGTAACCCTATTTAACTACTGATAAGTAGCTACAGTATCATACCATGATTTGTTTCATTAATAAAGCTTATGTCAGGATTAAAACAGCTAAAGTTATAATGCACAAGATCTGCAGGATCCTTTACGTTGCATAGAAAACTGTGCAGACACGTAAATGCTAGATTAGAGCCAGAGACCAGGGGTTTATCCTGACATGTTGTTCTATCCATGGACGCACTGAACAGTACACAGTGTTCTTCTTCTGGATGCACATACACAAACACATACGTATATGCACAGTACAAGTGTAAACATGATAATAAGTAAATATGTGACATTTAATATAATCTACTTGCCAAATTAAGAAGACGTTTCATTTGTTATAGGAGAAGATATGAGAATAATTTCCTTTCCAAGAATTATTGACGACTTAATTCAGTTTGTTTTTTAACAAAATGGTAACATTACAATGATTTTATTCACATGTAATAAATCTAAAGACAGCCATGTGCAGGAGGAGAAATAATTTCTAAAAGAGTGGTGCTTTATACTGAATCCCAGTGGTGCGTTTCAGTGCCCTGAATCTCCCTCTGATTTGGCTGCCGCCCTCCTTCCTACAGTAGGTAACCGTCTCTTTCACACATCAGGGTAAACAGAGGACACAAAAGATGGCCGACATTGCTTTCGCTGTAGCGCCCTTGGAACGCAAAACTGAGCACTTCATTAATCATTCATCTTTAATAGATTATGCAAATTCCAGGACATAAAAATCAACAAGATCAATAACTGTATGAATTTTAATTGGGAGCAGAAAACATTTAAAGAATGAATATAATCTTGCAGCTCCATCCAGTATGAGAGCATAATTTATTGATAATTGGATCCCAGCCTAAGTGAGGAAGGTAATTTAGCATTTTTCAGCCTTGGCATACATTCCTATTTACAGGGTTTGCTAATGGCAGAAAAAATAATATTATGCAGTAACAACCTACACCCAATCAAATGCTTCATGCATTACTTTGCATAGTCGTTAAAATTAAGTAATAAAAGCTTACTGGATATTACTTCTGAGTTTAATTTGCTGCTCAAAATACTCAGACGCATTTTATAATGCTCATGCTAAAGTATGTTGTCATATTCCACTCTTACAAAAGTTTTCTTATTTCGCCTGCTCATTATGCAATCTGTGGCCCTCACATGTATCGCTTTAGGAGGCCCCTGGCCCCCAGGTGGCTTGAAGGCCACCTGCTATGAGTGTGCTCCCCAGAGCGAGACCGCTTTCATAGGAGGAGCCCAGCATAAAAGACAAAAACACACCTTTCTTCTCCTGAGGCCCAACTTTCTGGGGCAAATCTACCTCCCACATATTCAGGAATAAAAAAGGGGTCTTTCTTTTCCCATAGCTCTGTGTCTGGGTCTGGGGCTGGACTGTAGGGATCATTTGAGAAGGGCCACTGCAGTTTTCAATCACGCTGTCCTCCTCTTTACTTACTCTCTCTCTCACACACACACATACACACACACACACACAGTGGACTCATTGACTTTGATGCCCACTGCATAATTATGGGTGTTTTATTAAAAGACTGGCATATTACTCTCGAGTCAGTGTGGCCATCAGTAAACCTAACCTCTCCTGGGAAAGAGCCTCAACAGCCACATTGAAACAACACTTCAATTAACCAGGCAGCCATCAACCTCGACAGCAGGGCAAAAGAAGCCATAGTGCAATACAGGGTGGGTCAGTGTGGGTTATATGATACAGATAGTTAATACTACATGATATTCAATACACTGCACCTGCCATTACCTGTTGGCTCTCAGTGGAAGTTACTATTGAAAACAGCAGCAGTTGGAAAAAAAAACTGTAATTTCAGAGTTTCTTTCAGCGTCTCATCTGTATCTGGGTCTCTCTCTCTCCACAGCATGAGGCAGCCAGCCAGCCACGGTACTATTCCAGCCGCTGTCAATCAACAGGCTATCATAGCCTTTGATGACAACGTCGTGTCGCGGCGAGAACAGCAGCTGTCTCTTATGAGAAGTGCTCCCAGTCAATCTGTTAGCGGGCCAATCCGGGCCAACACAATAGCCAGTTAGGAGCAGCGTGTGAAAGGCCTGTAGGATTTAATGGGCTCAGATGATATATCGCCTCGCTCTGTCCCTCAGAAATAAATACACAGAGTGCTTCAAAAAGTGGCTCGAAAGAGCTTTTTCATTTGGTGATAAGAATTTAATATGGCTGGAAAATGTGCGCGCCATAAGGAAGTGGCAGTCAAAGTCTTGATTACTCAATAATGATGCAATATCAAGATGATTTTTTACAATACTCCGTCAAAGTTGGCCAACTTTGAGGAATCATTATAGAAAGTTAATTTAAATCAGTGGAGTTCCACATTTTAATACTTTAATCCAGGAGGATAACAGCCTAGAAGTGATAGCACAAACAACTGATTATCAGTGTTATTAAGTGAATTAAAGTGTAATCTGGATGTAAAACGATAGTATATGGGGTATTTTCAGGAAGCTCAGGTACATTATAGTTTCCTTTGTCAGCTGCTACCATCTTTAACAGCTGCAACAGTGTGCACATGTGGCCTCTGGTGATTATGGGATTGAATTAGACTGATTTGTTTTATAGCAGGAGGATGAGGAATGAGTAAAATTTGGAAAACAGTTCATCAGATTCACTTGGCTGGTGAGATGGGGCGGAGAGGAATTCAGAAAAATGGGTTAGAGTGTGTTAAAATTCACTCTAATCATGACTCTGATATGCTTGGGTTTACTTAAAAAAAAAGGTTTGGAGAACAGTTAGGAGGACGCCATGAAACAATATGGCAACGCTAAATACACTGTGTTTGTGTTCTCAGCGCTAAGTTTGACCACTTCGCTGCAGATGTCTTCGACCTGCTGCAGCTGTGTGTATTCTTTTAGGGATCAATCTAGCGTGAGTCAGATTGTACCTGTCACAACAGAGTAGCTCTGGGAGACACTGGAGGCGAGGTCGGAGCTGGCGCTGGTGGAAAGGCTCGGCTTCACGTCATCCAGGCCAGCGTTCAGGGATGGGAGGGAGTACTCATTCGCCTGTAGACAAATACACAACAAATGCAAAAATATGTCAGTGGAGAAATGCATACGTGAGAGGAGTAATTCACACTTTTTATAAAAAAAATATTGTCACTTTCTTCCAGATCGTGTCATGATCTGGTTAATATTGCTCATACACTTCATGGAAGCGCACTTTGGGTGTGAGATTTAGAGCAGCTTTCGCAGTTATATATGAAACATGTCTGAAGGAACCCCCTAGTGTATCAGAGGAAGCTGTCTGTGATCCTCTCACTGTGTTTTCTTCTGAATATTTCCTGTGAATTCTGTGAGCACCCCCCGCCTCCTCACCAACCCGTCCCGACCCCGCTCCCCATGCTTTACCAAGACCTATGATGTATGCATGCATTAGGGCTTGTCTGAGGAGAAGGCAGAAAGGGAGAGAGGGATGAGAGAGGGATTGGGAGAGGAGTGAAAGGACGGGGTGTCAGCTGGCTCTTTGTGCTCCACTGCAGTCATCCCTGTGACCAGTCAAGGGAGGAGACATTCAGGGCTTTGTTACAGGAGAGACATGTGGTGTGGTTTTTTAAAGGGGAGTACAACCTCAAAATCAACCTTTGTGTTTCGCCTCTAGGATGAACACATAAAACTGGGTTAATAAAATGCTAAAATAGCGTGTGTTGTTTTACGCCTTTCATACTTTTATTAGTATTTTTTACTTACATTGGAGGTTTTCATTGCACGTCTTTTCAGCTGTGATACTGTGCAGCTGCAGCCATCTTTTATGTTTTACAATTTCTCGTTCAAAAATATTGCACCAGAAAACTTCCTGCAAGGGTCAACTACCAGTAGTCTCTTAGTCTTCATTCATTTTAATCTCAGGTTAAGACTCTGCTAGCAGCTGTGATGAGCCCTGTTTGTTAATGAGATGACACTTCCTGACCTGACTCTTCTTCTTTGAAAGGATAAGTGTGTGTGCACACATTTGTGTCTGCGAGTGTTTGTGTCAGAGTGCGTGTGTGCATCTGTTTGTCTCAATGGGACTGGGGGTCCCACAGGGGCAAGCTGGTGACCCCAGTCTTGTCTGCCTCTATCCCAGATAAACTCTAATTGTCTGCTTACAACTGTTCCCTGGCACTAGGCTGGATGTTCCTCTCTATTCCGCTGGGCCTCAGCAGCACAAGAGCCATTTTGTCATGCAGATGGGCTGTGGGCAGGGCTGGGCAGGGCTGGGCGGAGGGCGAGTGGCAAGCACAGAGGGGCCTGAATGACCTGACCACATGGCTGCCAGAAGTGTGGGAGGGATGAGGCCTATTCAGCCTGGCCTCTTCAAAATGGCTTTTTAATGCCCTGACGCAGACACCAGACAAGCCCCTAATAGCCTAATATCCCACCTTTTCACCAGTTTAAGAAAAGGAGGGGGTGTTGGAAACGGGGAGAGAAAAAAAGGAGGTGCACAGAAAGAGTGGAAAGCAGCCTGATTAATATTACATTAAATTAAAACTGATTTTTCTGGACCATTCTGATGCCGTTTTTCTCCCCCCTCCTCCACCTTCCTCTCGCCTTTTTAATACCTTCTCCTCCACTCTTTGTGATTGCAAGTCATTTCCAATTCGTTTTGGTATTGATCTTGCCGTAGAAATCACTTTGGTAATTAGCTGCATTAGGGGCTGTATAGCAGGCTGAGGGGCTGTCCCTCTGATTTATCGCCGCTGTAATTCCCCGCGATCGCGCAGAGATGAAAATGAACTCAATTAGGGCACTGCTAAGGCTGCATGGGCACCCACATAGAGTTCCAATGGAAAAATTAATAGTCTCTTGTTGTTTAACAGTCTAATGAATGTAAATAAAGGTTATCCGCTGTAATAGGCTCTAGGCTTTCAGGTGAAGTTGCACAGCGCTTTTTGTCACCTGTGTCAGTATGTGCACCAGTTTGTTCTCTATATAATGTTAAAAATCAATGTTAATTATTCTATTGTTGGCTACTACAACTTAAGGACAAGAAACTAGTATTTCACTGCAGGCCAGGCTGTAAAATTCAATGTGTAGAAAGAAATCTGTGTGGCCAACCTGTTCAGGTTTGATGTGTTCTGAAGTGGGGAAGACATCAGGGTAAGAAGGACGTTCAAACACACGGTCCAGGGCCTCCAGCTGCTGCTGGGTGAAGGCGTCCGCTCGCAGGTGCTTCCTTAAACTCTCCACACTGCCCTGAGAGTCGCTGCCCGGGCCTGAGCCATCAGAGCCATCTAGAGAAAGAGGAAGAGGAAGAAGGGAAGGGCGACAACATTCTGCATCAGGGCATAGCTCCAGTCTTTTCACCTGATATTATTCTAGCAGGCTAGCAATATGAGATAAGCATTTTTTCTTTTAGCTCAACGGGTGTGAGAGTGATGGCATGAGGAGCAGTAGTAAATTCAGGGAGACCCACCAGCATGTCTGCTTTTTATCTCCCTCCCTGTTTTTCACTGTCTCTCTCTCCCTCTCTCCCTCTCACACACATACACTCACTCAAGCAGCTCTCTGCCTCCCCCCCACCTCTCCTCGTGGCCACCATCAGCACGGTCATCATGTGATAGGTCTATGGTAATTGATGGATTACCTTCAGTGCAAATATATACTTGTAAGGGAGAGCGTGTATTTCAGGGGGAGAAAGTAGGGCTGGCGATTACATACAGAGCCTCTCATTCTGCCAGCGGGAAATGGAGGGCCATTATTTAACTGTACTATTTCCTCCTGAACATATTACCCTTCCCTCTCTCTGTCTCTCTTTCTCTCCCTCCATCCCCCACATATTGCCTGTCTTCTGGAAAACAGAATGGAGTGGGGACGGTACTCAGGGCCGAATGAGGACGGGGCGTCGAGGGCAAGCGTATGCATTTCCTCACTCGGTCACACTCTATATAAACAAATGAGCCTATGCTTCCCTCGTTCTCCTGATCTCTGACCCTATCAACTCGGCCAGGGAGCCCACCGCTGCCGCTGCAGCTCTCCCTCTGCTCGCTCATCAAGTCCTGAACACTGAAAGGAAAAAAAATCTGCAGCTAAAACCTCCAGCCAACATCCCAGGAACCTCCAGTCGACTGCCTGCCTCCCGCCACCCTCCCTTCCTCCCTATACCCCGCCGCCAACAGCGGATGAGGGCTTTAGCTCCCATACAAATCTGTCATTCTAAATTTGCAGCAGATTATGTTCTCTCCTGGGCGAGCCAGCGGTGATATATGATATGCAAGGCCGCTATTGATTGCCTGATCCGCCAGCAGAGGAGGGAGGCGAAATGAACTTGGAATGAACATCATGCCTCAACTCATTGTGCGTATAATACTCTACTTAATCCCACATTTTTCTGTGCTATGGAATTCAATTGATCAATCATGTTCCACTGATGGTACCATTTCAGGGGCGTTATTGCCATTCTGCTCGGCTGCTTGACCTTTTTTCAATGGCTGAGGCCAGAGGATGAACCCGACTCGCACCAAGAAATAGATCCATGGAGAGAATGGAATAGAGGACTGCAATTGGGTATGAGTGTGTGTAGATGGGAGGCTGTTTGTATATGTGTGTTTCACTGCTAAAATATATTGACTTTAGCTTTGTGTAACATTTATGAAGGAATCAGTTTTTTCTCTTGCCACATGTGTTTTTCCTACCATCAGTTAACCGAATATTTTAGCACAGGCTTTTTTTTTCTCCCCCGAACAGCTCCCTTGGGTGGAGGATTGGGGTTGCAGCATTAGTGTTGCTGTATGAAACTCAATTGTTGTCTGTGGTACAGAAGAAAATGGAGTCATTAATTACCTCGTATCAGCTGGTCTGAGAAAAGAGGCAAGCTCGATCAATAGCAAGTGTTTGTCATTCACTATGGAGGAGCATGCTTATACTCAGCACCCCCTCACACACACACTTCATCAGGTCCTCTGAGCTGGCTGCAAAAGGACATAAATTACCATCACAGAGTAGTTTTTGGTGCACTTTCGGTGCTCTAAATGTAAACAAAAGCCTCGCTAGCAATTAAAAACTCAATTTTTGGAAACTGCTAAATGATTGACAGGTATTTTAACAATAACAACAACAACAACTAAATCTATATTAGCAACACTTTGTGGTGTTGTTAAAGGTTTGTT
>JAPZEB010000003.1:16599762-16615976 GCA_029783705.1 Chaetodon striatus | reverse complement strand
GATCTCTATTCTTGTTGGACCAACCTGCCATGAGCAAAGTTTCTCACTATTAATATTAACTTTCTAAAGACCTTTCACAAACCACCCCCTACACCCTCTCCCTACCTACTTTTACTGTTTCCGCATTCACGCGGAGAGCCACCACATTGAGTGCCATTCCAAACCAACTAGGGAGGAGTTGAAGTGAGTTATAGCCTGCACCAACGCCAACTTACTGACCATGTGCAACGAAAAACTGTGTTCCTTATGGAAGACGCTCTGTACAAATAAAGGCTAAGAAAGACATTTAATATTGTCATACAGCAACATCAACATCTTAACGTCAACATCTTAAATGCTACATTGTATTTAGGATCAAATATACGCCCCTCTTGTCTCTATAAAATAGTAGTCATGTTTATTCTATGATAAAGTGTAACCAGAACTGTTGCAAAAACGAGCAGCTTATAAACATCAGAGTGAAAAACGAGAAGATGTTTATGAAAGTAATGACAAGAAATGTCACCAGTGAATACACGACTAAAATTCTGCCACTGAACCACATTCACAGCACCACAAATAAAAAAAGGTGATTCAAAGACATATAGAAAACATAAAATGGGTGTAAAATTACTTTTCTCCATGGTTACCAAATACAATGACAGCTCCTTTTTCTGCTGCAGAAAGCCAAGCGGCATATTTTGATGCCATGACAGTGAACCCAGGCTACATAAAGAGTCACAGAGTATCCATGTGGGTGCTCAAACCAGAGACGGGACTAAGCATGGGCTAACAACATCGGCCTTCAGCTGGTTGCTGTCTGTGTGGCTGTTTGAAGCAAAGTGATAAAAGTCCTATTGTCAGTGCTTTCCTAACAATTATTTGGTGGTTCAAACAAAAAACAGCAACAAAAAAAAAAATAAATTAATGCAACACTAATGTGGGGGTGTTATCATAGTAGGAAAATAAATGAGACTTTAATGTCCTCATTTTAGTAAATTGAATTTTTGACCTAATAAGTACACAAGTAAAACACCAAGGATGTTCATACTGATTTCTTAGCAAAAGCCAGTTTAAGCCGTTTTTGGAATAACAATTGGTATTTCCACTGCACATGTTTGTTCATGCGGATTGTTTGTCTGCACAACCAATTTGCAGGGCTTCCGTCAAAGCAAAATACCATCACTGGAGAAGAAATTCTCACTGTCGGAGGCACTCTCAGGTCCGGTCTGTTGCCAAATTTTTAGTCAGAGGTCATTAGTTTCGTCTGGAATGCGCTGCTTCCCTCTGTAAACTGGTAAATGAAAAGCAACTTGTTTGCTAGTTTACTGTACACACAATTGATCAGCAAAACAATGACACAATTGACCACCCACTTGACCTGGCCTCATAGCTGTAGCAAATCAGATGGGTCTCAATTTTTTTTAGACTCATATGTAAGTGGTTCATGAATGTGGCTTTCTCTCTAATAGGCTGTTGACGCGGATGTTTGTGGGGAAAAGACTTTGTTTATGCTAGTGGCTCATTGTTTGCAGCTCTCTAATTGATTCGGATGACCAGAGCGTCAAAATAATTAATTTGAATCATTGTGTCTGATAGATTGTCTCATTCCCATCGAGGAGTGCTGGAAATATTTGACTCAATGCATTTTTCTGTTGTGATTGACAGCATTGTCTTTCCTTCTTTTTGTTGTGTTTTTCATCTTTTGTTTGTTTCAGGGCTCTGACATTTTCTTTTCTTGGGGACCTTAACTGTAGAGAAAAGCACACATATGACTTTCACACTGAGAAAACACTGTCATTACCAACATCAATCATGTGCAATATTTTCAGACATGTTGCTTTAATGTACCATTTTAAATGCAAAGTCTGGGGGACACACCGCTGCTGGCCTCTCGCAGTGTATGTACACGTTCTTCAGCCACTGTAAAATGTGTATGAACAGAGAGAAGCACGGCAGTCACGAGAGAAAGGATGCATTGTCTGTCTTTCGCTGTCATTAGGCGGCGTCTAGAGGATGATGTGGAAGCAGTATGGGGTCTGGGGGAAGTATTTATGACCCTGTAGGAAACTCGTTGGACTGCGGTGATCGCAGGGAGATAATGGGAGGGAATGGGATGCAGCGAGGTGTTCTGACGGCACCAACCAGACAAGAGCACATCCAGGATAAATCAATGTTGGTCATTTTCTCTCCTCCGCTATCACCCCCCTGCCTCACCGCACCTACCCCAAGTCATTTACACATTCAATCATTAAGACCCCTCCTGGAATTTTGAATGAAACCGCAGAGTCACACGGAAAAAGGAAAAGCAAATTTTATGTAAAACTGACTAGAGCAGAATGTTTTTACTTGAACAGTTTGATGTAAAATGGCAGTGTAGTAATGCTAATTTGATTTAATTCTGACACCGCCGCTTGAATGACTTTTCTGGTGACATTGGGAGGCATACAAACAAGACTTCACCTCATTAAACAGGAACAAACTGAGGGGAAATTACACTTAGTTATGGAAATGGATTTTAAGCATGCAAAGCATTACTTGACTTTAAGCTGAAATATGAAAAAAACATCAGTGTTGGCGTTAGCTTAGCTGTGACACCAACACCATTAAAGGGAGTGAGGATCAAAGTACAATCTAACCTCTGATGATCAAAAGAGACAACTCATTACAGAAGTATATTGACCTTAAAGACGGCTTAATTTAATAAAGCACTACCTCCGAAGGTAGGAGTGCATTTATGGTTGCTCAAGTACAATGCACACACCATATTAAAAGCACAGCTAAAACAGATAGATGAACTACTGCAGTGAATAAAGAGTCCTGAAATTTTATCGGGGAGGCTGAGAGATTCGACTCTTTAAAAACAATCTTAGGAACATAAGCGTGGAGCAGCAGCATGAAGAGAAAAAAAATGACGACATAAATGAACTATATGACAACCTAAAATGTTGATGTTGGTTGGATTGTCCATATCAAGTGAGCAAACCACATCCATTGGAAACCAGTAGCTGAACAATGTTATACAATTAACACATTTTACAAATGGGTTAAAACAAGACTTTTAAGAAACATACATAGCATGCTCATTCTATTACAAATAAAAAGTATAAAATATATAATATATAAATTTTCCACATTAAAATCTCTAAAAACAACCAGACCAATATAATATATTTTGTTTATTTTGAGTTGTTTACATTATCCCAAATGTTTCCAACAATATTCAGACCCAGAGAATTCTGTGATTTTAATCAAGGACATGGTCCTTGTCATTTGGTAGCTGTCACCTCTCAGTGGCATGATATCCCTTTTGTGCATGAGTTAAGGTTGTCAGTGTCTGCAAGAAGCTGTCATAAATTGACTTTTTATTAAGTTTTAAGCCACATTTTTACAATACGCTTTTCAGAACTCTGCCGTTTTTGATTAGGGGAGCACTTGATCTTAACACTTTAACACCAAGTAAGATAAACTTCAGGGATATCATTCTGTCCATGTGGGAAACTCAAGTAATTGTGATTCAGTTTTACCTGCTTTGGTGCAAATGAAAGTGACAATAGGTGCAATAGAGAGACAAAAGCAAGACAACCCCCCAAAAAGGGAATGGTTTGACATGTGGTATCCACAGACAGTTGCTCTCTCCTTATCCTTCCTGACTGATTCTTCTCTAGTTTTGTCTTCTGTCCTTATCACTACTGGTAGCATGAGGTGGCACCTGCAGCCCAATCAGGGTGCACAAGAAGGTTTACTGTGTCTCCCAGCACAGTCTCAAGAGCAGGGAGGACATACCAGGAGACCAGCTGTTACACAAGGAGAGCTGGACAGGGACGTAAAAGGGCATCAACCCAGCAGCAGGACCAGTATCGGCTCTTTTGTGTGAGGAGGAACAGGAGCACTGCCAGAGCCCTACAAAATGACCTCCAGCAGGCTACTGCTGTGCATGTTTCTGACTCTGTGCAGGGTAGCATTTACCAGAAAACAACAGAACTGAAAAAATGACTTTGGTTTCCACTGACTGTTGTTACATTATTTTATTCTTAACAAATTATACTATGTACATCAGTAAAGATGTGTGGTTTAAGTGTTCCCTAAATGTTTTTGAGCAGTGTATATATTTTAACCTGATGAAGGATTATGGGACATCAAACATCTGGATCTAAAGTTATCAGAGAGACAGGGTTAGTAAATGTTAGTGGCAACTCAGCTCCAGACCCTGCTGTGCCGAGCAGCATAGGAGAAAGACTCATTTATTTAGTGCTTTATGTGGTGTTTTACCGGTTTAAATTACCTGGTCAATTTGTTTAGGAGAGAAAAAATCTCTGTAGAAAATTCAATTCCTGGCAAAAAAAACCAAAAAAAAACTTCCTGAACAATGAAAATTGAAAGAATCCTAACTGAGAGAAACTGACTGCAATGAGGGCATTGCTCAGTCTTTTGTTATTGTTTGGATTGATTGATGACAATCAGGTGTATCACTGCTACAGCCAAACCTGGTCTGGTATGAGCAGTAGCTTTTGGTGGCTAATGTTAGAAAATGTTATTAAACTTAAGAAAGACAATGCTGTGTAACATTACTGAGTCTCTTCTCTCTCGTGACTTTTCTCTGCTTGTGCTACTGTTACACTTAATATAGCATTTATAATTATTCTGTAATAGCCACTTGTGGCCACTGTACATACTGTTCAGTTACAGTTGGAAAGTTATACAGGCTAAATTTAAAGGCATTATGTCAACCAAACTTAAAAGGGTTGTTCCACCCACCAAAGTGTAAAACACAGAATTGGAATATGCTATTACTTATTTATTGACAGCAGAAAAATACATAGGTTATTCATTTTTTAAGGCTGTTTGTTTACATTGGTAATATTTGTATATTTTCAATAATGATTTAATTGAGACACACAAACTGTTCATTTACGTCAAATTTATATGGTAAAAAATGAGAGACTGTGCCTTTAAAATACCTCTGTCACCTCAAAATGCTTTGGTTTTTCTTTTGTCCTCCAGCTTGCTTTTGTTTTTCAAGGTACTTAAAGGTGACATTGAACAGGACGGGTGTTTATCTGTTGTCTACAAACTAATCTGTTTGCATTACCGCTTGTATTCCAATGGTCCCATTATGTATTAGAAAAGCAATTAACAGTTCATTAAACTTCGAAGGTGTTAATACAAGTCATAAGACTAAGCCATCTGTCGGATTCTCTCCCAAGCCCGACTTTGATACCATCCACTAAACAACGTTTCTAACCAATTAAGGTTAGACTTGGTAATTTAAATTTGAAAATAGGACATCTTCTGCTGGTTGTCTAATAATAGGGATACATATGGTGAGGGTTTGGAGTGCGATAATGAGAGAGATAGCCTCCTTAATTTGTCTTATAAATATTAGGGAGGGAGGCAGATTGAGGCCTCAGGACTTAACATATGTCTGCTTTCAACCTCCACACTATGTTTCAAGTCAGACAAGGAGGATAAAAAATACAGTATTAGGAACAGTACACATCTGTGCCAGAGTATCCCCAGCTTAGTATTATATTAAAAAGCCAGACACTGTATGAACAATGATGGACCCACCCACTCATTTGCTATTTGTTGACTAGATAAATGTTGTGTTTTGTCTCATCTGTGAACACGACAAATGAACAGGGTGAACATGATTCAATTCATCATGTTTCTTGAGGATTTAGTGAGATTTGCTCTCATTAGTGGCTCATCTGTCAGGGAGACACTCTGATCCTGGAGAGGGAAAAAAACTGCCTCTCCTCACTTAATTGGGAGCCACACACGCAGTGAAAGAGACACAGCAGCTATGTCAACCTTTTACATCCCAAATTTATCTTCCAAAATCAATCCGTCAACATCCTAATTGGCCCTCACTTTATGATTGCTGTGCTGGCTCACTCTCGGAGGATCTAAAGCTAAATGGAGTCATAAGCTCAACAGATAAAATGTTGAAATATGTGATGCTTAGCAATCATCCGTTTATATAAATCTTAAACTGAAAGATAGGGATTAGATGAATGTGTCTGGAGATGTTCAAGGAGGAGGAGACAGCTTTAAAACCTTTCAGGATATCAAAGTTCGGCGTTGAGCGTCTACAGTACAGGAAATCTGAATTATTATTACATTACCTTGACGGTTTGCCAACCGCTAAATGTTCTCAAGAAATAAGGGAGGATCCGTATCATATCAAGTGAAAGTAAAACAGGTAGCATTCAACTTAGCCTCAATGAGTATTGACATATTATTCAAGGTGCTGGCAAGAGAATGGCTCTCATTAGTCGTGTGTGAGTCGGTAATGGCAGATCACCTCTTAGGGCCACAGAATTGACAGGCTGTGCTCCCCCTCAGCAGATATCTGAGAGCTTTTTATTGGCTTCCCCTCCAAACACCCTCCCACTAATGCTGCCCGATGGCCTGGTTAACCTTGGTGATGCCTTCTGAAGCTGGAAAGGTATCACACAAAGTTCACTCAATCATTAGCAGTGCAGGGGAGTTCAATTCTGCATGCTCGGACGTTTTATTGATATTTGTATGTGGGTTAATGTGGAGCTGGGAGGTTTTTGTGCAAGGCTGAAATGATTCACTTTAGTATAAATTCAAAATGTTTGTATCATGGAGGCAGGAAAGCTATTGAGTCTACCGTTTTGTGTGCTGCTGTGAGGAAAGTTTCTTTCTCCTACTTAATGAACAGGTGTCTACATAACACAGCCCACCCCACAGATGGCAGCGTAATTAGCAGTCATTATGGTGGTCTTCAAGAAGGCCGGGATCTGTGCGGCCGCACAGAGCGCCTAACCTCTTCACCCCCTGACAGGGCCCACGGGGGGCCGCTGACACGTGTTGTTCTCCTGGAGAAGCCAAAGGTGGGGTTCCCCTTTCACGAGGTGTCATCCTGATGTGCTGGAAACCCCGAGACATGTGTTAAAGGATCAGAATGTCAAGGGCCTCTCTCTGGTCACAGCACCATAGGAACAATGAGCGGAAAAGTCCAGTGGCTTGAACAGAAGGCTTTTGTATGGTTTGGATGGCTTCTTTATGAAGAGGTTTTATAAAACAGAACACTTCACTAATAATGATTTATTGTTTACTCGTGTATTGTCCTCAAATTACACATTTTTTAGCCCATTAAGCAAAACACAAAAACATGTTTTTAAAGTCAAACCATTGCCATCTTAGGAGATTATTCCAATTTACCTACAGTGTCGCTGCGTGTGCTGAGCAGCAGACATATGCTTGTGTGACCTCCGCCTGATCTGACCTTTAAAACAACACAGCCTCCTCCTGCCGTACTTAAGGTGGCTGCGGATGTGGTTTGTGGGGTCATTCCCTGTTCATGTCACCGTTCATGCCCGACTACCCCTCCGTTGTTGGGCCACTGGTGGGGGTGAGCAGAAGCTGCTGTTGTGTGGGGGGGGTTGCCAATAGGCTTGTAATTTCCCCTCACTTAGAAATGAATTCCATCTAATCTCATTCCACCATGACAAATAGCGGCGCGACACGCTGTTTTATACTGTAACATTTGGTTATACTGAAGCAGCTGACTGCCTCTCGCTCCAGCCCGACACCCTCTGGATATTAAAACTCTGTATAATATTTCACTGAGATTGGATGTGGCTTAAACACAGTGCATTAGCGTGCCCCTGACAAACACTTCCACCAAGTTTGCAGTCTTACATTTCTTATCCAATAAACTTGGCTGGCGGACTCTGTGGCTGTGATTTACTATGATCTCCTCACATTAAGAATCAAGGTTGAACTTACAGAAGGAGAAAATGACCCTTGGCTGTTTTTGACCATAACATTTTCCTTTTCTATTAGCAAGGTCAAACAATCAATTCATTCAACTGATTAACAGATATATTAAACACAGAAAATATGTTTAATAGCGGTTTGATAGTATGTGGATGATGCACCATCATTTTTAGAAGATAACTTCAGAGTTTGTAATAGTACAGTCAAATACTCTTACAGTGATCAAACCTCTCCGAGTCAAATTCATCACTATAAACAAATGATTGTTAACTTTTTTGTTTTTTTGTCTATTTCCCATGCTGATTACCATCTAATCAACAATTGTATGTGTATGAAAATGAACTTAAAACAATCAAGCATCAATTTACTTGACGAGGGTGGCTTACAATCACAGGTGCTTTACCTGTGCACACTTGTTTTCTGTCTCCATCACGAGCAGCCATGACTGTTTCTCTCTGTTTTGAGTAGACTACACAAGGTAGCCTGAGAAACACCAAGTTTTGCTGCTGCATCTCGTTGGTTTGTTTTTGGCCGTTTGTCAAAAGCTTCAAGGAAACTTTAATTCAGGGAAAGGGACTTTCTTTATTCAGCCATAATTTCAATGTGCATGCAGCACCAGCCACAGGTCGCCAGCTGGAAGCAGGCTTTTTGATCCATTTCAGCGGTTGACCACTGTACCATGATCACTGTTAGTGGTTTCCACTATTTTTCTTATTATTGATTATAAGTAAAAGCAAAGGGGAAGCTTCTTCAGTGTAACTTTGTCCACTTTAGCGACCTCTACAAAAGTTGGAAACCAGAATACTGACAGAAAAAACGTAATGCGTAATTCACTGTCATACTAACAGTGCATCACTCTGTCTATAATATTACTCACACTACAGGCAAAGCGTTTATGTTAAAATATATTTAATTACCATCATAGACTGTGGAAGCAAGGGGACCAGAGGGGGCTGCGGCCTGGTTAACTTTTGGAGTTTAATACAATGATATTATAATACAATAATGTGTTTAAAATATTATTAGTTAAAAAAATATGTGTTTATTTATTATTAAAATGTATTTTTTAAAATAATGTATTTTTTATGAATAAAAGCCTGAATTATATCTGTGTTTTGTCTAAAACTTGTCCTTCCAGCAAGCCAAACTGTACTGGTAACCATCACCCACTCACACCTGTCTCAAGTGTGTGAGTGTGTGTACCACTCTGCACACCCCACCTGTCTCTGTGTGTATGATATTTATCTCCTGAGTGCTGGCTCACAATAATAATCAATATGATGTGGATTTAGGATGTGCCTTGTTTTCGGACTGGATGTTTGTTTTTTGCTATTGTTTCATCTGTACGAGCATACGTACATAGGTTTGGCTGGTTGTTTGTGTGTGTGTTTGGGGGTGGGGGGGTATGTGTGTCAGATCAGAGAGATATTTCAATATATATGCATGCTCATCGTGCGTATAGATGTGTCAGTGTGTGGTGTCACACCACAAAGTTTGGTGTAATGTTACTTTATACTTCCTTGTCTAAGCCTATGTCTCATGCATAGGCCTTTAATGTATCCTCATTAGGGTTGCAGCTTATTTCAAGTAATAAGACATTTATTTAACTAGAAGAACCCCTCCTGTTTTTATTTCTTTAAGGGTCATTGTGACTGAAAGTAATAATAATTCTGAAATACCATGATACCATGACACCACAGTATTTTCTAAGACAGTTATTGTACCATGAAGATCTCATACCGTTGAAACTCTACCACTCATACAACGGTTCATATATCTTACAGAAATGCACATACAACAGTAAGTATGATATCTAACAAATTAGTGCCCCACAAATGAGGTTACTTACTTAATTTAAAGTTAAGTAGGTTAGGCTTAGGCAAGTCATGTTACATAGGTAAGGTTTAGGAAAAGAAACACAGTGACAATGTACCTTAAAATACCTCAAAGTTCACTTGATTTCAAACAGGACACAAACACCCATCTTCTGGGGAAACATCCTATGATTATTGATCCATCCACCACCTCAACCTGCCCCCTTTTATGGACTTTTGGTCTTCATACTACTTCCATCTTTTTTCCACTCGCGCATGGGTCATTTAATCACAGCCGTCATGATTACATGAGTTATACAGGAATTACTGGCTCATTATCACGTGTATTATAAACAAAATATGGTGCATTACTTTTCGTAGGTATACATACAAACTGTGCATGAGAACAGCCTGATGCCTCCCACCCCCACAGTGTGCCTTGAAATTCTGACCCTCCCTTGTTCAGATGTGTCTTGTCGTCAATGTTTACCATCAGAGATGACGTCAATTATCCCAACATACGTCAGTGAAAGCTAAATTAACCTAGAATAAAATCTCCACAATGCAGACTGCAGTCACTGCTGGTAGGAGTTAAGATTCTGAGGTTGTTTGCAGTAATAATTTATTCCTTTAAAGTCATAATCAGGCAGCATCAGAGGAATGTAAGAAGTTCAGCTCCATTGCTACCTTCCCATCAGCGAGTCATTATTACAATATTGCTGCTCTTAAGTAGCTCACTGACTGGCTGACCAGCTTTGAAATACACACTAAACCACTTGCAAGCCTGCACAAAATGGCCGATTGGCTCATTGCTTTCAGTGATAAAATGAAGAAACTCACAACAAGGAGAACACTGACACCTGCTAGCACAAAGTTGTTTGTCAACTCAAACCTGTCGCATTTGAGAGGAAAACTCTTTGTTTGTGTTCAGTCAGTTGTCTTTCTGTCAAGACCTTGTATAAATCTTCAGTTTAGTTTTAGAGAGAATGAGAAAAATAAAGATGCGTATAAATGGACACATAAAAATAACAAAAGCAATGTTAGTCATACATTTGAAACTGGCCTCCCTGTGTACAAAAATGAATTGTGGTGAGCTCAGTTCACATCCTGTGTGAAAGAGAGCCTGTTTTCTGCAGAGAAAGTCATTAGGACAATGTTGTCCAATTAAAATTCATCTGTAAACAATTCCTAAATGTATCAGTTAATCATATTTGACGACAGCTCCTTTAGGACAGCACTCATTTAGTTTGTGGCCATCATGACAGTTGCGAGCGTAATTGCTGCTAAAACCCACTTATTTGATTACATGCTGTTGATTATTGCGGATTAATATTAAAAATTGTAAAACAACTGGAGCATTTCCTACATCAGTTTTAGCATAGAGCCTCAAAACACACACACACACACACACATGCACACACTATGGACAGCCACTTAAATAAATTCATTTGTCTCGTGTTAAGCTCATTTCCAGGAGATGAGGAAATGGAGTGGGGTTTTTTTTCTGTCCTTTTCATCTTTCGATAGGATTTAGGAGGCATGTAAGTGAGGTTTTCTTTGTTATTTACACCAGGGCCTGGGCCCCTAAGTTTATCCTGCCTCATATGGAGCCAGCTTAAGAGGCGGTGAGCCGCGGGAACAATGCCTCTCAGAGGAAACAAAATGACTCCTGTGTTTCATCTGTTGTTATGGTAAAAAGCGGTGGCTCTAAATGACCACTTCTATGCATATGTGGATTGGTGTTTGCCTTTGCTCTGGCAGGGAGCCAGTGGCTGATCCTTCTGTTCCCCATATGGCAGCATTGTGGTGAAAATGCTGGACAATCGCCCCCTCCCTGGGAGAAGCCCCTGGGTTTCGCTGCTGGAGGAGAAACTGTTGGTTTCACTTTTTATCAAAACCCCCGAAGGCGACCAGACAGCCTGCAGGCACACACAGGGGCAACCTCACACTTATACACAGTCATTGATAAATATATAGGTTTTTCAAGTTTGTATATGTGTGATACATCTAAAATGGGTGATTTGGGGGTCCTCACCAAGAAAATTTTTTACCTTTTGGTGAATTTTTATACACCAATTTGTACCTTTTCTGCATCAATTCATGGTAGAAATGTCTTCGATATGTCATCAAAATAAAAATCCTCTGTTACTCCCATGTATTTTCTGGAGGGATATATGCACATGTACTAAATATTGAGAGTGGCATGTCTCATGTAAACCACCTGAAATCTACCCCTATGTGTATGATAGCCATATATGATTTGCATTAAGGGAGCAGAAAGGTTGTAAAGAAAGATAGTCCACACAAAAAGGATTAAAAGTCATTCAATATACAAGAAAGTGTCTTTCTCTAGCATCTCTATATAATTCTATCATTGCGTATTAATCCGCTAAAGGAGAGATTTGAGTTAAATTCAATCAGTTCATATGCCAACTGATCTGATCTGATCCTTTCCTCTGATGCACATCTAAATAAACACCTCATCATTGCAGCACCTCTGTCTTCATGTAATAAATCACTTTGTTTCATTTGCTCAACAGTTGATGAAAAAAAGGAGAGAAAAATAGAAACTGTACAACTACAAGCGAGCGAGGCCCCTGGTGGAAATACCCACAGGCTCTAATAGCTCACTTGACTAATTTGGAATGAATTTTAAAAAGTTCATTACTATATGTAAATGCATAGCCACGATGAAATCTGCCGCATCTGCAAATATGCTGATGATGCAGCGACAGACAATGTAGCCCGTGTTGTTTTATTTTAATGAACAATGCTCTCCCCGCAGACGGATAATGTGATTACCCATTGCTCCTCCTCGGCAGTTGGGTTGTCTCAGTTTGCTGAAGTTATCGCGTCCTCCCTGTCACTCTGCTCTGTTTGCATGGCTGTCACATCGGCCACCCTTAATGGAGAAATTAATTACTACTGGTGTCATCTCTCGTGACACAGGAGTCAATTTGATCATGTTAACCAAATGAAAGGACCACTTGATATACCCGTCCTTTGTAATCATGCTTTGATGGAGAGGATTAAAATGCATTTAGGCTATTTAACAGTATTCATTAGACACAACTGCCATTATATGATGTGAACTATTAATTGATTAAGGAGGTCACATTCTCACTCTTTAACCTTGATAAAAGTACTGGAATTGAGATGTCACACACATCAAATCTAATGTTAAGATATGAGGGAACATATCAAATAAGATTTTTTTTTTTTTTTTTGTTAGTTAAGATCTTGGGTTATTAGGAAATAAAAAGGGGAAAATCCTGGGAACATTAAAATGCTTTGTCTAAGGAGAAACATTACACATTAACCTCATGGTGGCTTATTTTATTTTATTCTTTACTTGTCTGTGGGAAATTAACAAAGCAGATTTACACAAACCAGTATTTAAATCAAATTTTGAGGTACTTAACATGAGTTTTGTTCATTTTATGTTACTTTATACTTCTATTGCACTACATTTAAGAAGGAAATATTATATTAAGAACTGAAGATACCCGCACACCACTGTACCTCCCTCCTGGGTGCCAGGCTGTGCAGGATAAACCACAGTGAACCAAAAAGAAAACAAAGTTCCAGCAAACTACACATTGATCATTCCTTTTTGTTTTTAATGTAAGCCTTAAATAAAGTAAGTGTCAAACTGAATATCCTGGTGCACACTGGAACATCGATTTCTTTGTTGAAATATTACACTATTAAACTGACCCCTTACTAAAAGAAGTGTCTGGTTGGAGCCCTTTGTCATGTTTCAGATGTCTATGAGCCCCACCAAGGAGACATGTCCCCTCTAAACTTAGCAGCTAGTTTATTTCAAGAATTGCTCAAGGCCCAAAGAGGCCAAATTTTATGTTTTAATCTTGTCAAAAATATTGATATATCGATACATATGTATTCTGAGTATTTGAAACTGTTATTATACTCATACTTATTAATCATTTATTGCAGCATTGATAGACCAGTACCTGCTGCGCTTTCTCCCTCCTTCTATCTGTTAATGTTTACTACAGTCATTCTGCTGTTTTCTGCAACTAAAAAAAAGTTGTCATTGTCATGGATGAATGCATTGGTTGGTTCTTGTCATTGTTCCTAGGTGTTCTCATATTTCTACATGTTACTGTATATCTTAATATTTTTTATTGTCTTGTTGTTTGGCTGTAACTTTTATGTATGCTGCTGTCTTGGCCAGGTCTGCGTGACTTACCTGGTTAAAAATGGGTTAAATAGATAAAAAATAAATAGCTTTGATATATTTATTTTCTAATAAAAACTTTAAATCATATACCCTAAATGCCATTTTTCCCCTGTGATATCAAAATGGTATTGAATATCAATATTTTTCAAGGTACCGTATCAGAGTTAGAAATTCCAGTATCGTGACAACACTACTACATTTCAAAGATTCAAAGATTTGGGGGAAAAAAATCCAAAATATGAAAAAAAAGATTTCTGTATCAAAACTATTTTTTAGTTTTTCCTCTCCCATTCATCATCTCACGACACCTCAGATTTATCTGGTCACCCTAAGGAGGGCCCTAATCCCCAGGTTGGAAACCAATACAACACACTGTATCTACAGTACTAGACCAGCTTCACCTTAACCAGCTGTAACAGTAAAATGCTGATTGTTGATGCAGCAGTATTAACAAGCTAATAATAATTGCATTTACTCTTGTTTCTTTAAGTATATTTTTTGATAACACTTCTTTCAGTGCCGCAGTATTTTTACTTTGTTGTACAGTATTGGTTCTTTGACATAAGTGAAGGATCTGAGTACTTATTCCACCACTGTTTGCAGTCCCAGTGTAACTTGTTAACCTACCGCTGACTTGCTTAAATGGGAATCCCCTGCCTGCCCCTTGAAAACACCCACACACACAAACACACTCACACACACACACACTAGACATGTCAAAGGACTCCTTTGTTCGTTTCATCATTCATTTCTTTTTCTACCAAAGTTCACTCCTAAGCCTATACCCTGGACTCCCCTTACTAGAGCCATCTGAATGTTGCTTTGTCACTCCTCACAGGTTCTTCATAGAGCTCAGGCGAAGCTTAACTAATCACTCATAAATGTTGCTGAGTGGACGGCCACCGCACACAGCAACACAAATCACTCGCCATGAACACCCTAATTGGCCCCAAGGTCAGAGGCGAGCCAAAGTTTCAAGAGAAAAATACAACACTGTTATTGGAGAGGAAAAATGTATCTGTTCCTTCTATTTTCTTGCTTCCAAACAAACCCACACGCCCGTGCAAGCATGTACATAAACTAGCCCGCAGTACGTGCGCGCTCTTAAACACTCAACACCCTCCAAAAACGACTCTCTCCACCACTGTGCGGGTTTGTGAATTGTTAAAGAGTAACAAAGCTGTTTTGTGCCCGGCAGATAAAAGACCTGTGTACCAGCGAGGTCGGCCACTCCATAAATATGTTGGCTCTTCTTATTACAAGCTGTGTCCATGACAAAGGACAAACAGCTGGGGAAAGAAATGCTACATGGCAGGAATGGACAAGGGCCATTTTCAGCCTGGCTGGTCAGACACCAGCCCCTGAGCTGTCCCCGCGAAGGCTGTTTACTTGACCCACAGGAGAGAGAGAGAGAGAAAGTTGACACAGTAAGCCTCTAGCTCTCCGCCCTCCATCTCACACACACACAGTCTCTCCCTCTCTCTTTGATGACAAAGATTAAGCCTTGGAACAATATCCCCAATGCTGAGGAAGGGTCATCAATTACCCTATGATACTCTTCATTACCTTCCACCTGTTTCATCCACCACCTCGCTTCAATGCTCTGCCTGGCTGTGTGATGTTGGTCTTATCATGAAGGAAAGTTTAAAACAACATGCAGAGGTGTATTTACATACCTGCTAAGCTGTCAGCATTGCATATGAGAAATTTAAAAAACATTTACAAGGTGTATAGGGTTATAATGTGTCTGAGCTTTGAAGACCTGAATGAGTTTCTACAATTACATATAAATTACACATGGTTGGACTTGAAGCCGAAGCTTTTTTTTTAATTTTTTTTATACTAAATATCTTTAAATTTAAATGTTTTTAGACTAAAAATGTTAATTTGTAATTCTGAGGTGCATTTACAGAAATCAAAGTTCAGAAAAATATAACGTAGACTTTAAATAAATGAATGAAATGAGCTATTTTTGGTGACTGTAGTGCAGTAAGGCTGGGATCGACAACCTTGTCTCCTAGAAATGATGTTTACATGTTACTAAACTGCTGTCATAATTACGATCAGCACTAACATTTTTGTGACTTGCCAGGTACGTTTATAAGCAACATTTCCTCATTATGTCAGTAGAAAATGTAATTTGTATGCCATTACGTTTCTCTGTTTCAAATTAGTGGTATATAAATATAATTTCTAGGAGACAGGGTTAGGATAGGAGGACCTTTCTAAAATACTGGCTCTGATGTTGTATGTATTATCGCATTGACAAAACCTTGGATTGCGTGAATAAAGTTCCCATGTATTTGTTTGTTTTGGTTCAAGATATGACAGTAATCACATTTTATTATGCAAGAATGATGGAGAGATGCAAATCACAAAACACTGGAGACTGGGAAACATTATTATTTTTGATTAATTGTAATTTTACACTGCAAATCACATTGTATTTTTTTTCTAAATGTATT
>JAPZEB010000003.1:16536604-16556398 GCA_029783705.1 Chaetodon striatus | reverse complement strand
AGAAATAAAACTAGCAAAAAAAAAAAAAAAAAAAAAATCACAATAGGAAAAATTCGTCTCTTCTTCGCAACAGGAAAACTGTCTATTTGCAATGGCTGGTTTCTTTATAAAACAAGGATAAAATTTACGAGACGCATGCTTGTGGCATTTTTTGAAATCTTTCTAAATAATTTCCAAATTGTTTTTCACTATTTATGAGGGGGTAGCTTTTTAAAAATGTGCACTGTTTGATCTAAAAGTAGAAATGAACAATTATATTTTATATTACTGTGTCCTACGAGGGAGGAGTGCTGCACATGGGGGAGTTGGCAGTTCAGTTTATCCATCACAAGATGCTCTGAAGTTCAAATATTCACTCCAATTGTGTTTAAGATACAGGCTAATTCACTGCTGCTCGTGTAGTAAAACACACCCACATAAAATCCAGAGATTCAGTGTAGTCTAATCTGTTGATTGTCTTTTGGTTAGTTTGTAGTAATTTTTTTTTTTTACATCTCTTTCTGTCTGATTTATATGGGTGCAGCTTGTTCTTGGAGGCTAATGAAAGATGTGACGGTGCATTAATGAGGCTGCTTATTTCAACTGAACTCCACTTCCTCCATTTACCTCACTCACTTTGTTCTCCCAATCCACATTTCCTCTCCCACTCGCGTGTACTCTGTATCATGCTGTTAACGTTACACCCACTCCTTTACACTCTTATCTCACTCAGCTCTGAAATACGTTTCTTATTTACTGGCTATTACTAATGCCAAATTCTTTCACATGAAACAAAGTTTCTGAGGAAAATGTGATGTTTTAGAAAGGCGATGAAATTAAAATTGTGTCAGTGTTTGACTTTTGTTCGTCTGTGTGTTCTTGAAAAAGTTCAGGAATTTATCTGATGTACAGTAGGTGCAGGAACAATGTATTCCTGCCTGATACAGAAAGGGAATTTCCATAGATGCATCTTTCTAAAAATACATATAAAAAGTTCACTGTCATATCTATCATACATATTTTTATCTAGAATATATATTGTACAACTTACCATAAAAAACTGACAACATCTTGAGGAAATGCTGCGGATAATACTTAAATGAAAACAGTATGGCCCTTTTCAGGTGAGAAATAAAACAGAATAAAGGTCTTATTTGTATTAATTTCATGATAATCAGAAACTAACTGAAGGTAATTATAAAAAGTCAAAATAAATGTAGCTGTCTGAAGAGGAATAACATCTCAGTATAGCACACATCCAGTGCTGACAAGTGTCTTTAAATGAACTAAACAGATTTAAGAATCAGAGAATCGGTTGGTGTTGTACACTCGTACTGCTGCTGGGATTAATGGATAACTCCACTGAGAGACGCCTCTGTTCTTAGGCAAGACAAAATGACCAAAGGCAGCCAAAGAATTTGGCGGTCAGTAACTGTGGCTGTTTCCCATACATATATTATTATAGCAATAGCAGCGGTGGTGATTGAATTTCTGACCTTTTGTTGAAATGGGAAAGGGGAGGGGTGCATTTCAATTTTTGTTGTGTCATTCATGTCTTAAAATAACTACAGGGATGAAAGATCATGGCTTGATTCAATTACAGTGCTGTGTAAAGGCTAAAGATTACTGTATTCAACATGGACCCTCACTTGTTCATATCTGAGATAAATATAGGCGCTGATTTCACACACTTTAAATGGATTGAAACAGGTTAAACGAAAGCAGGCTTGCTCTTTGGAGCCCTGGAAAGCTTATATGACAGTAAACTCCCATTTCACAGCTGCAAAAATGAAACATATTTCAGCCACAAATGAAACAAACACATGGTTCAGTTGACAAATTAAAGCATGATGATACAATAGATATAACTCCAGTTTCAGTTTAAGTACATTCTCAAGATGACAAACCTGATACTGGACTCTTCGTGCCACTCAATCCATCCAACACTCGAGAAACTAGAAAAGTTTGGTGGTAGAACCTGGCCGGCTCTGCCAATCAATAGCAAAGTTTGCATTAAAAACTGCTGACAGCTGTGGGAGAGAGTTCCCACTTTCATCTAGCGCTGTCTGGCCCTCCAGCTAACCTCACCGTCACCCTCTCCCTCCTCAGACCTGCTCTCTTTATTAATCTTTGTCGCATCCCACAGCTCGACCCCGAGAACTGCCCCAGCCACGTTTTTCACTTATCACTGAAAATTTTTAGCTCATTTCTTTTTTTGTGTGTGTGTGTGTGTTATCAAAGAACACTTCACTTGATAGCCTTGAACCGAGTGCCCTCCACTCCCGCGGTGGAGCCCACCCAGCAGCTCTGTCTCACCATATCAACCTGTTTGCTGAAAGAATGAAAACGAGCTCACCGACTGAAGCGTGTGTACGTGTGTGTGTGTGAGTGTGTGTGGCAGAGAAAAAGAGGATTTGTTTCTCCCTTAAAACTTACCCTTTTTGTTCCTTCTGTAAATCTCAATTTGCTGTAAAACTACAAACAAAATAGGACAAACAGCATAGAAATAAAGACAAAAACATGTCCCTACTAAAACAGGTCATACAGGCACACTTTGATTTTTAGTTGTCTGTTGAACTTTGGTCCTTTGTTCCTTACTGCTGTTTCCTAAGTCGTGGAAACAAGAGAGTCCCACTTGACAGTCATTGCTCAAAGATGACCTCCCTGTGGTAAATGCAGGCCTCTGCTGCCCCTTAGAGGTTGATTTATAAAGGAGAATTTTAAAGGTCCCCTCAGCAATAGAGGAAAGACTTTATGTTTTGAATATTATCTATTTTATGACTATTTACATCTAAAAGTTAAAATATTTATTACTTTTTATTTAGTCTCAGTGATGGATTATTTTAACTTAGAGTGAAAGTGTAGGTCTCGAGCTTCTCTGTCAGCTCGCAGCCTGGTGTTCGGTGTGTGCGCGGCAGATCTAATCCCATTAGTGCTGCTGATCCTGGGCCTCAGGATCTGTCGTGTCTCTATCAAACCTGCTTTATGCTTTGTCTGTTGAACTCCAATCTGTTTGCTTAGCAGCAGAAGTAAACAATCTTGTTTACAGGTTGTACATAAAAAGACCAAAGCAAAAATCTCCTAAGGCTTGTTACACAGTTCAATTTGTATTTTAGTCGACACCAAGCTGAACAACTGTTTTTTATATGACTCTTGAGGAAATATTTAAGCATTACGCCAGTATGACTGCAAAGGTTAATATGCAATATTGCAGTTTTAGTTGGATTATGTACAGCCAATACTGCCCCCTGGGCATCAGGGAGAGATTTTATATTTCCCCCTTTGTCACTTTTTTAAGAAATATAACAGTAATTTGAATTGTGTTCATGCTCAGCTCAAAATTAAATGTCAGTACCATTACAATTGTAAGAAATAATAACCTCCCATTAATAGAATAAATCAGAAATGTAATGAACAAAATAATACGATTTGAGCTAATTGTGAAATAATCTCCCTTTAATATAATGACATTATAATTAACATATAATAAATTGTAAATCTAACATCTTTCTAGTTAATGTCATCGTTGCACTCGTGAGTTTCATTAGAAAGATTGAAGATTTGTTTTAAAACTTTAATAAATTACCTGAGAACATTTCCGCAGTGCAAAATCTCAGTATGGTGCCACATTTAAAATGAGATGAATATTTAGGATAAAGAGGGAATTATTAAGGATCCATTTAAAAGTAGAACAGGAATTGTTGCAGTGGAGACGAGGTGTTTAAAAGCTGCACGTAGGACCATGTGTGTGCAAAAGAAAGACGTACTATAGTTGCTGTAAACTGGCTCTTGGCATGAGGAACATAATTCTTTTGGGTGTTTAGGAGGCCGAACGGACGGTACATTTCATATCAGATCCTCATAACAGTAAGCAAACTCTTTGATAGATGTGGTCTGGCATGAGGGGTGCCGGGTCAAAGTGCACATACGTCTGGTTGCTGCTAAAGCTGCAGTTTGTTTCAGTGGATGAGAGAATCTCTCTAAGACAAGTGTGGGACACTGTGCATACACACACACAAAACGCATGTCAGAAATGTTGGTATTAGTGATGTCAAAAATATCAATTCATCAGTAAATATTGATTCTGAATATTTGAGTTTGTTTCAATACTCATTTTTCACGGTAACAATATACCGGTATCAGCTGCGCTTTCTTGCTTCCTCCTATAATGTTAACTACAGTCATTCTGCAGTTCTCTGCTAATAACCAAAAAAAGAAAGTCACCCTTCATGTTTTAGTCTTGTTGTTATATTAATCTATTAATAAAAAAATTAAATAGTATGCCCTCGATGTCAGTTTTTCTCCCCATGGTATCAAAAATGTTACTGAATATACACATTTTCCCCAGGTATGGTATCAAAGCTCAAAATTCCAGTATCGTGACAACACTAATGAGAATGTACAATGGGTGCTTGAGTTGACTGACTCCACAGTCCCTACATGAAGAATCCAGGGCTTATTTTGGTAACAGCTAAGACGGTAACAGATTTGCCTTCCATGTCTGAGTCCAAGCTATCATTTGCAACTACATTTTTGCCCCATGATATTAAAACAGTACACATGAAAACAGACAAACTGATATCAGTATATGGAAATAACAACTATGAATAAACAAAAGGCCTAAAGAGGCCTTAGAAAGGGAAAAGGGTATTTGTTGAATTTCAGTTTTGAAGAAAAACAATTCAAATTCAGCGATGGTCATAAAAGAGTTTGCCACCATCTTTTTTAGCCATTTCAGATAACCAGGAGAACATGGTGGGCTTGCTACATTGTGTTTTATGAATCAGGAAAAGGCCTAATAATAATAATAATGATGATAATACATTTTATTTATAGGCGCCTTTCAAGACACTCAAGGTGACAGGCAAAGATAGAGAAAATAACAGCAGATTAAAAAAGTCAACGAGATAAGAAATAAAGTAACATAACAGCCATGTTACACGTTACACAAGGTATCTTTTAGAAGGTAGTTGGTATTGCACAAACATTAAAGCCTTTTTTTTTTAATTGTTCACATTTCATTTAAGCTCGTCTAAAGTGGACAATAGATTATGACAAGGACGCACCCTGACCTGGAATGATCTCTGACGTCTACTGATACAATATACAGCCAAGTGAGACACAGTCCCACAGAAAAAACAAAGAAAAGGTCTGCACCTGAACGTTTGAAGCCATTGTACCGGTTATCCCAGGTTATCTCCTGGGATAGAAGGTGTCCTGTCCAATTAAAATGAGGGGTGGGCAACTGGAGGAGTGGGAGTTCAGGTATCTGAGGGAATAATTTATGAGAAAGGTTAAAAGAAATTAACCTCCAATTAGGTGCTGTGGCTACAGCAATGTGAGCATGTGAGTCATGGACACAAAAGAAGCCCAAAATAAGTTTCTACTCAGGGTGGATTACCTTACTCTCTATAGTTAATTTTAATTTGACTAATAATTAATACATCAATGAAGCAGACAATGTATTATTTTCACAGGACTTACATTACAATTTATAATCACATTATTGAGCCAAGCAGCTCATTTATATGGTCTTATCTCAGAGTCTTATCTTCCCACATTGTGTAACAGGATAACATGGCAGTTTTCCTCCCTTAAGGAAGAGATGGTAACCAAATGGAAGGCCAAGAGGAAGTGTATGCAATGTCATTATATCCTAAGGTGTTAAGTTCCTTTTTGTAAGTATTACTACATGCACTTAACCTTCAATCTCCAGCCACAGCCCCTTTGGGCTTGTTACCTAAGAAATATGTCTCCTCTTTTCTCTCTTCGGTGAGGTTCCCCTGAAACTTGTCAACGAGACAATGCGGAAGGAAGTAAGAGATAAAGTTGCCGGGCTCTCCTTCTGTGCAGTGTTTATTTGCTGTGTCAAGGATTGAGAGATTACACTGTTTCTACGCAGTAAGGGAGGAATCTGGTCAAGCATTTCCTCGGGCTAAAAACATCACTTGAAGAGGCAAAGGAGGATTACTGACACCTGCATTAAGGGGAAAATCCTGACTTGGGCCCATTTGCTGTGAGTAGGGAGTCATCATCAATCATTTCTTTAAAGTGTGGAGAGGCTTTATTTTGGGCTGGGGGGAAACTTGCCCTGTACTGTATTAAATGGCTTTACTCTTTTTCAAGTTGTGGTCAAATCCCATCTGTTAACTAAGCACTGACATCTTTATGGGAATATAAACTCTGTTATTCTCTAAACTTTTGCATAGAGTCAATGTATTTAGCATTAAACACAGGGCTGCGTGACATGCAGAACAATCATATTGCAATTATTTCTGACAGATAGCTCATGCACCTGGCCATAAGGTGATCTTGTTATTATTTTTTATTTTTCGTGTAGACTTCATTACACACTATTTCTATGGCAAAGGGATTAAACCTTAACTTTTACATATCCATTTATTAAAAATAGATTCTTAAAGACAAATGACAAAGTAAAAGGAATACACTCACATATTCAGCAAATTGACTTCTTTTAAAAAAAAAACAAGAAGAAGGCAATGAGCAAGGAAAGAAGAAATTACCCCCCCACCCCCCACCCAAAAATAGCAAGAAATTAGTAAAAAAGAGAAAATTAAACAAGACAATTACTAAAAATAAATTAAAAAAAATAAAACAAAACAAAAACAGCAACAAAGAAAGTTCAAAACAAATAAACAAACGACCTGGAAAGAGTGTATAAAAGTTATAATAATTCTGTAACATAATTTTAAAATGTAATGTAGTTTTTCTCTAGCTTTTGTCTTTTTCCCTCATTTTTAAAAAAATATTTTCTGTACTTTTTTTTTTTTTGCAATTTATGAAATATTTCTTACCAAGTTGCTCATTGCCTTTTTTCTAAAGTTTAAATATGTGCAAAAGACATCTGAAAGCAGCACAAAAAAAGTGATGTCTCTCCAGGTTTCAAAGGGTTAGAGATATAAGCTGCTCTCAAGTTTGTTCACTTTTTTTTAGCTCAGTACAATCACTTGTATGATAGCTTACGAAAATGCATATACAAAGGTTCATATGGTATCTAACAAATAAGCGCCCCACAAATAAAGTTCTGTACTGGAGTTATGCAGGTTAGGTTAACAAAAAGAAACATGGTGACGACGTACCTTACAATAACTCAAAGCTCACTTGGTCTCACACGGCACATGAACGCCAGTCTCCTGAGGGAAAGTCCTGTGATGTTTGACTCATCCACCACCAAAACCTGCCTCCTTATGCAGACCTGTTTGGGCTTCATAATTGGCTACTTCCTTATTTACTCCCATGGCATTGGTCCATTGATCGCAGCTTTCCCGTTTGGGTTATACACAAATTACTGGCTCATGATTATGTGGATTATAAACAAATTGTAGTCATTACTTTTCATAGGTATACACACAGACAGTGCATGCCAACAGCCTGATATTTTAAGACACGATGTACCACACATTGACATATATTTAATTAATACATGCATCCTTATTAGTTATCACCTGTCCTTTGTATTCCCTCTACAGACGCCCACTCAGAGGCAGTGGGGATGGTAACACTAACCCTCATGCTGTCAACTGTGTGATTGATCACCAGCAGATAAACATCAGATCGGCGAGAGAACAGGACAGACATTGATCCCCAGAGGAAGAGAGGACTTGTCACACACCAGCATACACAAACCTCAGTGAAACATCTGTCAAAATACCACAACGACAGAGAACTGTACCTCTGTGACTAACATGGGAACCCACAGACAGCTGTCAGCTGTTTTGGATGCTGGTTGATGACCAGAGAGTACAATTCTTTTCCATTACTTAACTTTACTGTCCAATGAGGGAAGAGTTTAACTGGTGCACAGCCTGACCCTGAGATTCTTACTGACTGTATGACATTATCTTTAAAAAGTCAAGAACTAGACGATTAGTTATCGTCCCTGTAGAATAGTGGAGATGAACTTCTCCTGCCCTGAGGCACACCAAACAACAGCAAAGGGTGAAGTATTCCCTGTTGTTCGTTTTGGTCGCCATAAAGAATCCCCTGTGGCAGAACTGTCACAAACAGACCAGAAAACAAAGTAAGAAATGTGTGTTTTTACAAAACGTGAATCCCAACCGGTCACATGAAGCCCTCTCACCTGGCTGCGCCCTGAATATGTTTTTCCTGTCATTAGCTACAGACCTCATGCGATGCCGTACTTAAGAACAGAAGAAAGAGAGGAAAAGAAAATGAATGAAAAGTGAATGGTCAGTCTGACAAAAGGGGGCCAGCCTTGCGTCGACAGGAAGAAAAGCATTAGCGCCCTTTATGTGCATGGCGGCGGATTTCCGTGTGCTACACTGTCAGTGTATTTTCCCCTTAATTAAAACAGTCACAAGTTTCATTGAGCGGTGAATCAAAGGGTGGCTACACCATAAAGCAGACTCAACTCTGTAACCCTGAGTGTGTGTGTGTGTGCATGCATGTGTGTGTGTGTAGAGTTTAAGAATCAGACTCAAGCACACACAGGGACGGGGATGGAGGGGATTTAAGCTGTGCTCATTCCCATGGTCAGTCACTCAGAATCGGTCATTACTGTCCTGCCCGGAGATGAAAACACAGCGATTAAGAATTACTCTGAGGAAAACATGACCATTTCTAAACGGCCTCCCCTGTGACCCCCCGCCCTCAAAGACAGGAACTATTTTAGATTCCTTTGTCAGCTTTTATTTGCAGTTTGTCACACAAATAATAGTCATGAAATTCGCCTTTAAAGGCTGCCAAGGAAAGTGATGTTTAATCAATAATATTCTAATCATCAAGACCAAGACAGTAGCCCTTTTTACAAAGGGATTGTGCAATAGGGTCGCTAGGAAGTCCCTTCATTACATCACCTTTGCAATTTTACACAGGACCAAGTGTGTCATTTTAAAAGGCACGCTGGCATGTAACACAACAGTTTCGTTTTTAGTGTGACTTATGTGTCTTTGTAAACAATAGCAAAGGCCTAACATGGCAATAACAATCACTGAACGTCCCTGTCACACAGCGGCTAATCTCGTCTTCTGTTCAAATGTTTGGGAGCTCCTGGACCTTGTTGTCTCTTTGATTTGCAGACATTTTCAGCTGCCGTTTTTCTTCGAGTTAGCCACTAACTGCTGTTAGTTGCTTTTTAAATCACCAAGCAGTGGGTCGCACACGTAACACCTGCAATTGTACCTTTTATATAGACATTCCCGCATTGAATCGGCAGTTTAAAAGGGGCTAGAAACTCTTTCAGGCAGGGCATTTCCTTGCCTGGGTCAAGACCTTTGAATACGCCCACTCCGCCAAGTTCGAGCTGACTGATTTATCGGGCATCGTGACATAAGACAGTAGTTTCTCAGTTAAAAAAAACAAAAAAACAATGAGTGCCATGGGCAGGACAAACCCTGTTGTCAAGCAGTCATCAAGCAGTGCACAGGAACCAATGAGGAGTAATAAGAAAAATGCCAAGCGCTACAGACAAGATAGACGCTGCTATCGATGCTGCTCTAAATCAACATCATAGCTCCACTCTTAAAAATCAGGATGACTTAAAATTGAATCCCCATCCCCCACGGAAATCAATTACAGTGAACGTAATGTTAGACTGAAAATGGAAACGGGTGTAAAGAGTTGACACTTCTGTCTATCATAAGGCAAGGCATTTCCCACTTTATTATTTTACCCAAACAAATTCTCATGTTAACCCACCCCACAGTGAACCAGAGCAGGCCTCTCCAATGACAAACCTTGCCGTCTCTCAGCAGAGTAACAGCTGGACAATAGCAGACTTAACTGAGGGAAGGGAAAATGCTTGCTCCACTTTGGTCAGTGTATGGGATCTCCTCTCTGCTGCTTTGTCATACTTGGTCTCTGGATCAGGAGAGCACCCGATCCCTGACGGCCTAATGACCCAACACTTTCCGCACCATTTCATTTCCTTGATGGTGGAGGGGGCAAACCAGCACCCACCATCATCCCCTCATCAATTATCAATCATCCAATGTTTGGACGATTAAAAATGCAGCATTATTTTTTTCACTCCCACCACAAGACAAGCCCTCTGGGTTTTGTCGGAGCAGGGTGGGATTCCCCTCTCGTGTTCTCTCCAGGGGGGACGGTGAAAAAGATCGAAGGGTATGAATTATGCAGGGAGGATACATAATGGTAGAAATTGCTAATCATAGCTCATGCAACTCGAGAAGGTTGGACCAGCAGACTGACTGACAGAGGGGTGCAGAGGAGACGACACAGTATAAGGTAACACTGATGTCTATAGAGTCTGATGTGGGGGCTCGCTGCGGGCTGACCTTTGTGGGGTACACCCATCACTCAGGACAGAGGTGCGCTGAGGAGCACTGGCATTATAAGAGGAAAAAGTGACGTCATGCTATTGCTAGTTTTGTATTCAACCACAGTGTCGACTGAGGTTTGGACAAATGGAGGATCAATACCACAGGCAACTTTATGACATTTGATTGCTAAGCATGAAAACTAATAATCATTTCCCAAATCATGTCAAGATAAGGCTGCCACAGTTTGGATAGAAGCCACCATTTTGGAGGTAGCATTATAAAATTTTAATGAAGACAGTGGTGGCAGCAGTGATGGGATTGTATTGTCTGACAAAGCTGACATTCCCAGAGTGAGTTTTAATCCCCAACTCTGGCACTTCAGATAGACCTTTCCTATGGGGCTCTGCGTCTGGAAGACATTCAGCTGCACACTGTTACCTTTTGTTTCACGTCAGTCTAACACAGCCTGGCTGCCTCTGTGAAGTTCACTGGGAGATTAAGGAGTGAATAGGAGGGCTTAGTATTACTTAGTGGATGGCACAATATCATATGATATCAATTTCTGCTGAGGATGCTGCTGCTATCAGTTTTGCAATATCAGTTACGTGTTCGCTGCAGTCTTTTACATGTCGGAGTACAATGATGATCCTCTCCATTCAGACACTGTTTAATAGAATAGAAATGAATAAGAAATGTAAAGTATGCAGCAACTCATGCTAACCCAAAATTTGATACAAATGTATTCTGCATCAACACATGTACTGCTACAACATGTGTTCATGTTGAATTAATTGGTATTAGTTGCAGAATTTGTATTAATTTGTACCATTTAAGGATTTCAATGTTTAATTGTTTAATTTTAACTCAAGTCACCTTACATTATTTTTATTATTTGTCCATGTGTGTAAATATGTGATATTTATATCTGGTTTATCTGTTTAATCAACTATATGCAGTTTATTTTAATATACTACTACACATATAATACATATAAAAAATGTTTTTATTTCAGCTATACAGTTTAGATGTTTTATGCTTTTTGTCTGGATGTTTTTATGGGTTTGTATAATGATTTGTTAGGTTTTAACTCCTGGTCTTGTGGAAACATTTCTTTTCAGCTGCACTGTATTTCTCAAAGTTGTACTGACAAATAGATATAAACTTAATAGTTCTTTATGTTCAGGTTTAATGAAATCAAACTTAAAAAATGTATTTTTTGTAACTTTCAACTGATGACCCAATTACACAGTTTTGAGAGTCTGAAACAGAAAGGATAAAGACAGGATGCTTTGTTACAGGTAGTTTTGGGGAAACCACATTAAAACTGGAGTAACTACATCTCTCAAAAAATGTAGCTTCTCAAAGAAAGCTAGTTTCAAAAAGTAGTTCAGCTATATCTAAACTACATCACAGGGAATGATCACATTCTGTGGGTGTAGGAGTGTCAATTTTGGCACCAGGACAGGCAAATCATCTCCGAGTTGCACAAAGATGTGTTTTAAAGAGAGGACAGGGAGCAATTGTTGGGGTGGAATCAGAAAACTGCTTCTAGGGAAATTCAGAGTTTTAAATTGTAGGCATCTTTGTTGCCAATCAGAGGTGATTTTAGTCAAATAGCAGGTGACTATCATTAAATGACAACTGTGGCCAATGAGCTGTGTCATTGTGCCATATTGTATAGCAAAAAAATGTAATGAGTTGAATGAATATGTAGTTTGTGATTCACTAAAAAACTATATGACTCAAAGTGGTTAACTACTGAAAATGCTACTGAGATCTGAGTGTAGTTAAACTGCATCCCATCTACTGTAAAGTGTTGTTTAACTAGTAACTGAAATACACGTAGTTCACTACTGCCAAACACTAGTTACAGTAATTCTGCAGCACCAAAGTCATGCAAAATGTGTGTGACACTAAAACAAATGTGCTACTTTCTATGTTACAGCTGAAACGGAACAAAAAAAATAAAAGAGCAACACAACATATCCAGGACATTTACTCTCCCACACAATCTGCTGTGTAATGGCACCCGCATAAAAGCAGTGAGTAAACACAAAACTGGGGCCAGTTGATAGTGAGCGTTTGTGCCGTTTGTTGTCACTCCGCTCTCTGTCACAATGATGGAGTGTCTGTCTGACAGGTGCTGTGATTTCCCTGACCCCATTGTATTCAAACAACACAGGCTCCTCACACAGGAAGAGCACAGGAAACAATGGTACAGGTGAGTCTGGAAGAATTTTCCCTCAGGGGCTGCCCACCTGACAGTTAAGAGGTGTGTGTGATGTGTGTGGATGTGTGTGTGTGTGTGTGTGTGTGTTGATTCTAGCATCTCAAAAACACAATCTTTTCACATTTTTGTGCAGCTTTTAGTATTGGTGTATAAACAGTTGGGTTTTTCCCCACTAGAGGGTGTCCACTTCTTTCCTCAGAATCAGTTTATGGACTGGAGTAAGACTCATCTAGTAATGCACTCTCTGTTGGATAAAATCCCTACGTTCTTCTCCTTCACACTCCTCCTCCTCATAATAAAACATAAGATATTAAACATTAAGATGTCTTTAAAAACTCTCTTGCTCATTTCATCCCATGACAATTCTAACTCGCCTTTATCTGCCATGCAGGTGTCATATTGTTCGATGATTCTCGTGAGGGACTGTCTGAGATTAGTAAGTAAGGGGACATGTGTGTTAAGTCCAGCCCTGCTTGCCTGTCATTATTTGCGGATTAGTGCTGGCCTGCACCCTCTTTGATGTGGACATCTTTTACACTTCCGTCCCATTGAGCTCTAGGGACGCGGTGAGGGGAGCAGAGAGAGCAACAATGGATTGAAGAGGAACGGGCATAAGCAGGAGTCATTTTCTGCTTTGTCTCGAGCTGCAGGAAAACTTCCTGTAATGAGGAAGATAAAACGTCTCAACAATTACCGCTGCACATGTGAGCAATCACCTGAGAGAGGCCCCACACACATGCAAATGCACATATGCTCACATGCATATAGTGCATACATATATGCATTTCTGCACGCCTATGTGCACACACACAAGCACACAATGTGTACACGGTCATATGTTCTCTGCACACACACACACACACACACACACACACACACACACACACACACACACACACAGACAGACAGACAGACACACACACACAAAAAATCTGACTCTTGATGATCCTGTGGGTTGTACTGCCCTCTGCAGGACACACAGGAAATAAATGCAGCTGATCACAGTACACTATACAATCTATACAATCAAATCCTTTTTGTGGGACATTGTTCATGCTGAAGATGTCACAACAACAACATTACTGTACTTTGTAATTCACAAGACAAAGTTTATGGTTTCAATTTTAAACCTTGCTTTTGGGTGGTGTTCAACAGAGCCGCCTATCTGTTCATGGCCAGCTTGTGGCTGGAGTGGAGCCCCTTACAGAGGCAAACACAAGGCCTCTTTCAGCAGAGCGACTCCAGAGGCATATGAGGGCGCTCAGTGTTCCACCCCGACCACAGGATTTATTTACCTTCCAGCGAGGGGCAGCCAGTAAGAGGAGATGGAGTGTGCTTAGAGAAAGGTAGGGGTGCAGAGTGTATGTGTGTTTGCTTGAAGGGTGGAGAGCTGGACTGGAGCAGCACAGTGATTGTGGGACACTAAATAAGCTTAAGATAGAAAGTGGATGTCATGATCCCAGAAAAGAAAAGTCACAAAGCAGACACACATCCCAAAAAAAAAAAAAACCCACAAAAAACATTCCATTTCAGGTTCCAAGAAATGTTTCCATAAACAATCATTACCTGTCCAACTCACCTAGTGTGAGACGACTGAGGTAGGACAGGAGATGTTTAAGAGAGGAGGAACATGGATGAGAGCCAGAAAAGCTCGATAAGGAGGGGGGGTGGGTTTCCTGTTTCTTTAGCCCCCTCCCTCCCCCTCCCTTACACAGCACAAGCAGAGTCATTGAATCTACATGTGCACACAAGGACACTGTGTGCATCTGTTGGTATAGTAGTTTAATGGCATGACAGTCTAAACCAGTGTCACCCTCTGAGCAAGCGGGGCCAAATTGTACCTTAAACTAAAGTCAGATAGTCATCTGTGGAAAGAGGTGCACGTAGGTTACCATGCACTGATTCATCTGTATACAGTGTGTCATACAGCACTAATTTACTTTCATGTTTTCATTTCCGCAAAATGTTTGGCATGTTTGTAGAGACGATAAACTACAACAATAAAGAAAACTGCAGCATTCACAAGAAGTTGGGGGTTAAAAACTGAAGTCATGAGACAGAAAGGCCCAACAAACCCAGAAGATCAACTGTGCTGCACAGCTACCATCCAGCTGTCTTTTACTATCACAGTGCCAAAAGGTTTCATCAGCATGGGCCAGACCAGACTTAATGAATTTAAAAGTAACTAGCTGTAACTAAAATTGGTGGAAGACAACACACTCAGGTTGTTTACTCAAGCAAAACAGGTAGTACAACAACATCATAGTGATTCTCTGGAACATCTCAGCCTTCTGCCTTCCTCAAGAGAAAAATACAAAGCATCTGAGTGACATATTTACAGTATAGGGCAGGGACATGATTAAAGAGAGGGTGGCCTCCAATATTAATATGGCAACACAAAGAGAAGAAAGCAGAATGAATAAAACATCTGGATGTACACACTTAAGTAAAAAAAAAACTGTCCTTCTTCTCCCTATTTGCATTGTTTCTCTTCTTATGGATTATTCATTTTTGTTTTTTTCTTTTGTTTTGTTGTTCTTGTTCTCTGTAAAACATCTTTGAGTATCCAGAAAAGTGCTATATAAATCCAATGTATATTAAAAAATCTACTAAAGAATACATGAACACAGCCAATCACACACACAATACTCGAGGTTAAGTACAAATAAATGTGCTAAATCTATCCAGTAACTGCAGATTTTATACACAGAGTTCAATTATCCAAACTATTTTTCTGTCTTGTCAACAAAAGCTTTCCCTCACGGACAAGTAATCAAATAAATAATTCATTCTGACAAAAAGTTATACAAACAGTGATTTTCTGTCCAGAGAGAGGATGTTTGAAGCGATTACAACTGTACGTGTGATTGCGTTGAGCAGATCATTACATCTATAATTGCCAGCTGGCACTGGAGCAGGAAAATATTATGAAGACTCAAGCCAAGTCAGAGCCAACAAGTTTATCTTAAAGTTTAGGATAAGGAGAAAAGACAAAAAGGAATTTATCAGACTGAAGTGGGTGTCAGTATTTCAGATTAGCACATACTCCAAATACTTAATTAACATTTACTTTACCCTGTGATCATCTTATCCTCATATTCTCTCTTATGAACGACCTCTCTATGGACTCTGTTTCTATGTTCATGTTGCTCACTCTGTAAGTTCACTGAGTTGAATCACCTGTCCTGAAACACTCAAATTAATTAAAGTTTGCCTCTGTGTTAAATGTGTCTCCTTCCTCTGATCTCTTCCAGTGAGCTGACACCTCACTGAAAGTGGAATGTGTCCTGACCCTGACCTGAATGTGGCGTATTATTTTGAGAGCTCAATTTCTCGGGCCTCACTGAGGCAATTAAAATGATTAAATCACCAAAAAATGAGATGCTGAATAGCAGTTTAACAGCCCAGTCCATGTGTTCACTAGTTTTAATGCTGCTTATTTGTATTTTTAAGTTGAAATCTATTACCTAACGTGATGTGATGGGGAAGCCCATTCCTGCCATCAGCTCTTGGGTCAACAGCAGTATTGCCAATGGAAGCTTCATGAGTAAATCAGTCATCATCACATAGAACAGTGGCTCCCAACTGGTGGGTTGTGGTCCAAAAGTGGGTCACTGGCCCATTCTGAATGGACCACAAATGACTCACAAACGTGTCCAATCTGTAAGAAACAGTTGTTTGACATTGGCCAAACGCAAGTATGATGCAAAATATATTAAACTGTGTATGTAGGCTTTAAACTAATGACTAAGGCGAAATCTGGACCCCGTGGCTGGACCACTTGGGAACCACAGCCGTTTACAGTCAGAAAGTCATGGTTCAGGACCAAACAAACATGTTCTGGTTTGCAAACCATTCACAAAGCTTTTAAAACTTTTTTTTAAATATGTCTTATTTTCAGGAGCTTTCTGTCTTCCTCTTGTAATTGGGTGCATTGTTATTTTACCTCCATCATGTATCAGTATATGTGAAACTGTTGGGGGTTAGGGGCTACTGTGTATATGCTTACACATGCTGTGTACCTAAATTCTGCTTATTAGCATAACTGATGACTATGGTATGTCCCTCACTTTCATTTAGTGCTCTGTCCTTGCTTCCACAAACTCTCATCTTCACATTTGCAGTCAGCAGAAGTGCACATCACGTCACCCTTTTGTTCCAAATGAGCATGAGCTAGTAAAACACTAAGGGTCCTGCTTTTGAAACTCACTTCTCCACAGCACAACTAGTGGTTAAAAAAACACCAAACTTGAGACTGGGCCAGAGCTGGCTCATCAGTGGCTTATTACAAGACTTTTCCTCTTTGCCGAATGGCAACATCTGCTGTGTTGCTGTGGGAATATTCGGCATCAGGGAAATGATCTAGGCTAGAATCAGCTTGACCAACAGCTGTGAACTCTGAAGTGCTTTCTCTCAGCCGGGGCGTGAAACAGACAGAAAGAATGCAGACTTGAATGGGCTCCCTGTTTCTGCCTTTTTCCTCTAGTTATTCCCACTCAGCCTTTCGGGGATCCCTGGCAACAGCATGCATTTGGATGTGGAGCTAGACTGAGAGAATGCAACAGAGTAAACAATCCCACATTAATCCTCTTGTCATCCATATCCTTCACACTTTTCCAGTGCTTACAAAGATGCATTGACAGGAAGGCGAAAATGTTTGTTGTGGGAACTATGGAGGAAGAATGACCCACTGAAAGGTTTTTAAAATGATATGCAACAATCAGGGATGGAAAGAGTACTAGAATATTGTACTCATGCTGTTACTTGATGACACTACATTGTGATACTAATGTTAAATTAAAGAAAACCTTTACACCATAAAATAAACTGCATTAAATATTTGTGCTGATGAATAACCTGTGCTTACAACTGACTGCCAATTACAAACATACAAATGCCTTTCTAAGTGTAGCCTCACTAGAAATAACCAGGAGACAAAACTCAGACATTATGCCACACACATTAAATAACCCACAGCAGAAAAAAACATCACAATGGCACACAGCTTGGACACACAGCCTGTAGGGCCTAAACAACACAGCAGCTGCAGCCACAAACACAAATGTTCTGGAGCAAAATGAGAGACTGCAAAGTTTTAAAACATCGCAAAGAGCACATGTGCAATGCTACCTTGCAAGTAGTGGTGTTGATGTTCTCATCTGGAGAGGAAGTTCTTTCAGTGCGTTGCTACTCACCTGTATGAACGTCACTCTGCAGGTCTTCTGCACCACCAAGCTCTCCAACATCTCTGCTCGGTCACTCTCAAAGCATGACGTTAATAGTCCCGCTGCACTCCTCAAACAGCAGAAAGTACTTCAGCACGAGGATGTACACGTCTTAAGCATGTTAGCATTTTGCACATTAGCCTGGACCAGCATGCACCTGCACCTAATGTTGTAGGTGCGTTTGATTTGGGTCACTGAGCGTGCTGCCCGGGTGGTGCTACTGATCAAAGCAGCAAAGACCTTTTTTTCTTTTCTTTTCTTTCTTTCTTTTTCATTTTAACTGGTCTATGCTAAGGTACAATATTGTTGACCAAAACCATATCCCATATTGTTGTGATACCTAAAGGAATACTTCACCAACAAAATGTGATTTGTACATCAATCATTAATTCTTCCTATGACTTTTTCCCCTTGTTGTTGCAGCTGCTGTTGTTATACATGCCTGATACAGAGTGCCCCAGGAATTAGTAGTAAAACCTGGAAATGAGTTAGCATTTTACTAGGGTTCCCTTGTCTCAAAGTCAGTGGATTTTTTGAATGTGCTTTTGGTTTGATACCAGGGGCCGTATTCACAAACATTCAGAGAACACTCTAGGAGAGCTTCTTACTTAGCTTAAAAGTTTTAAGTAAGGGGTCCTTGCTTAAGAGTGATTTAGGAAAGTTTTCAAAGCAACTCTGAACAAGGAGGGGACAGAAACCTTTACCTTAGTAAGTAGTCGTTTATCCCCATTGCTAGGTATGATGACACCCAGAGGAAATTAAATTAACTGCTGACTGTGAAAGTGTTCTCATTGTTAGTGTGACCACTCTGCTGATGGAAGGCTGAGATAGACCCAAATCATCACTGCTGCACTGTAACATTTTTCCAGTTTTCCGAATGTCTCACTGTTGTTATCTGTGGCATTATTGCGTTAGATGGGAAATGTATGTGTATCCCTAATGAGATCGACCACACCTATTATCCCTGCACGATCTAATCTCTCACAGTTCCTCTGCTCACTGTCATCCAGCATTTGGAGAATATTTCTCTGACCTCTTTGTGTTTCCACCATTTTCTCCCCTCCTAAAAACACTCTTGTACCTCTTAAAAGAAAGAAAAAAAAATCATTGTATGTTTGACAGAAGCAGCTTCAAAGCACCATTTTACAACAAGAAAATCATTTTAATTATCATTTCAATAGAAGAGACTCTAACATTTACATGTGTGTGATACATTTCTGGTTGCTTCAGTATAATCTGTGCTTTGGCCCTTGGTTTCTCCTGCAAGAATAACAAGAATATGACAGTAACTTAGTGATAACATTAAACACTGACAGCAAGTTATTAAGGAAATTCATAACTTTGACAACCTATAAAGGCATTAGAGTAACTCCACTGTCTAGCTGCTCAATTTATTCCAAGCACCAATTTCTTTAATAAAATGTGGCTGAGTACAGTGTTTTCATTTTGGCTCATTTCTTTTGTCTCTATTGTCAATGGGTTCTGAGATTGCATTTTGGACAATGTGTCCTGCCTCTCCACGTGGACTGTTTACCTGCCCATTAATCTCTATGAACACATTCTGCATACATAAATCTTCAAACAGAAATCAGCAGATTCCAAGACCGCCTGCCGCTCAGTTGTCAATATTGGTCGATATTGGTCAATATTACTCGCACTACAAACAGAAACCTGGGGGCCGTATTCACAATTCTGAGAATGCTCTCAGAGAGCTTGTAACTTAGACTAAAAAAATTTGTAAGGCCTCCAAGCCTAGGAGTGATTTAGGGAAGTTCTTGCAAAGAAGGGACAGTAACTTAGTAAGGAAGTGTGGTTGACCCCGTTGCTAGGTATGATGCATTCTTTTAACAGGTGCAATTGGTTGTCATAGACACGCCCTTTTGTGAGCCTGCAAGGTGTGGACACCCAGTGGAAATGAAATGAACTGCTGACTCTGAAAGTGTTGTCATTGTTTGTGTGATCACTCAGCTGATGGAAGGTTGAGATAGACCCAAATCATCACTGCTGCTCTGTTACACTTTTCTAGTTTTTCAATTATCTTACGACTGTGATCATTTTATTTCTGGCGTTATAGCCTTTTTGTGTTGGGTGGGAAATG
>JAPZEB010000003.1:16525840-16536504 GCA_029783705.1 Chaetodon striatus | reverse complement strand
AAGAGTCCACCCCCCTCCCCCTAACAGTTTTTCAGGGCTAAGATGCTCTGTGAATAACTTTCATCTTTACAAGGACCTAGTCTTAACTTTAAGGGGAATTTTTTAAGAAAACGGCACAATTGTAAGAATTTTCTTAAAATTCCCTCATAGAAACAACTCTTAGCATGAGGAAGCTTTGTGAATACAGCCCCTGAACTCTTGTCATACCAAAATCTTGTCCCATTGCCTGTTTATAGAGATTATTGAGCCCATGCATCGACAGGTCTTGGTCTCAATACCATGGTAATTCTTCTGTAAAGAAACCTGAAGGAGTTGAAACTAACTTTCAGTTGGCTGATGCAGAGTTGTGACTAAACTTTGACTTTTCCTAGGAACTGAGACTTGAACTGAGACTTGACTCAGACTTCCCACAAAAAGCTGTAAAGCTGCTCTACTGCTGATGTTTTGATACTTTTTTTCCCCACTGTTAAAACATTTAATTCAAGTTGACAATAGCTTCAGTTTTCTATGAAGGTTGAACCACCAACATTTTACCATCAAACACACCTTTATAAACTTTATTGCCACTCTGGGTATCTGAATTACTTGAATGCATGAACTGACTACACCCATTATTTCAGCTGGACTTGGTATTTCACAGTATTCCCTTTTGGCTTACATACTTCAGTAGTGAGTCCGGGCAACTCGTGGCCTGCCAGTCAAAATGTATTCATATTTATGTTTTAAACTCGAAGTTAGTATAAGACCTCTACTATATGTAACTCCAATGCATGTCCCTTTCCATGAGCAGCACGGCACTTTCGGAGTGCCTCAGCCAAGCTGAACACAATGCTACCATTGACCTAGAGTCACAGTGGATACCTTTATATACCATCAAGAGTGACAGTTAACGCAACAGCACCTGGGTTTCACTTAAAGTGATAGGCCACATTAATACAGCTACATACGTACATCTTACATAGTTAAGTCGTCACCAAAACCATCAAAATACTCAAATCTCACGACTGATAACTTTAAAGGGTGATTATTTAGAAATTTGCAGGACTTAATATATCTGGTGCTTTTATGTCTTTGAGTTGGGAAGTGATTAAAAAAGATTATCTGTAGAGACCCGCTTTTGTAAAATAACACCCAAACTGTTTCCTTACATGTAAGGAGGCAGCACTGGGGAACACATTGCAACTATGGCTACTGGCTATTGGGAAAAAGCAACACTTGTATGTTAAAGACACATGTAGGTATCTGATGTAAGATATAACTCTTCTATAGTATTACATTACTCATGTTATATAATCTCATGAGTATTATATATCTATTTTAATTGGCCTCTTTTCTATGGTACACTGAGAATTGCTTTAAATGGCATTTGGTTAAAGACATTAAAGATTATTTTGTATTTTCACACAGCGTGCTTTTTAAGAGATGTGAACACTTATCATGAAGACACCACAAAATACAATGCCACGTTTACTTCACCTGAGTCGGATATGTAAAGCCCTATGAAAGCACATCAGATCTAATCTAAAGTGATTCTTTCAGTTGCCTAAGCGAGTACAGAAATTTCAGACTGAACAAGGCAGAATGAAGCACTAGCGTCATAAAGAAACAACCTCTCTTTCAGGCTTAGTCCACACAGACACAGGTATTTTTATGCTCTCTGGGCCTCTGTCCACACACAAACTGGGTTTTAAGTCACTTAAAGTGAACCTTTTGTAAGACTCTGTCCAGGGCGAAGAATTAAGCTTGAGATATCTGCGTGTGTGCCCATATTTCCTTTGCGAGGCATCACAAATGATGCGGCATTTTAAGTAATGGTGGACATGAACAAATTGGCGCTGGTTCTAACCTTGCGAACAAGACGTTTTACCTGTTTACCCCTAAATGTACAGTTCCTCTCAAACTACATTAAGCAACAAAGGTGTCAGAATGTGCAACAGAGGTCACTGCTCCAGGTAGACTTTTAATAATAGATTTTTTTCAGGTTGCTGATTGGCTAACATCTTCTTCGCATTGGCCTAAGTTTATGGTTATATCAACACCTATGGATTTGACATGCTCTTAAGAGTGATTCAATTGTGTTTTCGCATTGTCATTTAGACAAAGATTTTTGTCTAACAGTCAGTACATTTATATGACATTAGAGAAAATCAATTCATTGCGTTACTAAATCTAATTTCTTAAAGTCGGACTAACACACCCAGATAATGCAACTGGGAGTCGAATTACTTCTGCATGTATACAGTCAGTTGGACTCGGACCCAAACTGGCCTGGGCGCTCTGCACATGCTCCACAGTTTCCACCCCAGGCTTTGACCTGGACATAATAGATCAACAAGAAAAAGGTCCAATACTAACAAGCTGAAAGGGGGCATATTGCCACCTATCGTAATGGGCTTGGACATACTTCGGTAAATAAATCGATTCCCCTTCCATGCTTGTGTCCTCGGAAAAGGACAGAAGTCCAATTAAATGGCCTAGCTGAGCAATAGCCGTAACCTAACTAAGCATGTAAACGTACTGAATGTGTGTGGACGTTATTTGCTTCAAGAACTAAGGAGGAAAAAACTCAGTTTACAAAAATACCTGTGTCTGTGTGGACTAGGCCTCGGATACACACACACAGTGACAAACAAAACACACGTCACTTTCACTTCACTTAGTTTATCCCTGAAAGTCTAAACATGGTCAACTATAGATAAAATTTTACATAAGAATCTCTTACAAGTCAGGCTTGACATCTGCTTATTTCATTTTAAATGAAATACAAAGCGCCACATAAAGCTTAAATACCAGGCTTCTCAGTGAACACGGTATGCAAATAAATATTTCTCTTTCTCAAGTGGCTCTTCATTTGTCACAATGAGGCACATTATTGGTGTGTATGAATATTATCATATGGCCCGAAGCCTACTGTCACCAGTAAAACATCTCGTGTCTGTTATGGCACCGTTGCTGACTAGTTTTGGTCTGTGCAATAATGGCTTCTGACTCTGACCCATCGTGTGCAGCGCTTTGCAGATTCACAGCTACATTTATGACGTCTCGATTAATGAAACAGTTTCTCTTCAAGCAAACTGATGGACTTATTGAGCAGTGTCTTTTCATCATCCACAAACCTGTACCCAAACAGCTTCATGGTGGGTCCACACACTCTCTGCACTACCTGAGCCAGTGTGAAGGGAATGCTAAATCTCCATTTCTCTGCCTGCTCTGATGAGTTCTTCTGGGTGGAGTAAATCCCGCTAGCTCCCTGTGTGGTCTGGGTGTTCCTCAGAATCCACTCCCTAGCTTGGGGACTAAATGGTATCCCCGTGAACCTGTACATTTCCTCCGCCTTCTGCATGGGGTAGCGGGCGATATCCTCATAACGCACCAACATGTAGCGGCTCCTTAGCCAGCGAGGTCGGCTCAGTCCCACCTCTGCAGACATCCTAATCTGGTCGCAGTTTCCTTTGAGCCTCTTCACCTCCTCGTCATCTTCAGGCACCTGGCCGTCCTGCGCCCAGGCCTTCCACGTCTGGTACTTCGAGGAGAAAGCCACCATGCGGGATGCCAAAATGGCCCGTGGATCTCGGACTAGCTGGATCACTCTCACATCCAGACGAGGATCCTGCACCAAAGGCTGCAACGTGTCCAGCTGACGCACACGGACAGTCTTAATGGCATGGTGTTGCTTGGAAAGGCAGGATTCAGACGCAAGGGTCAGGTTGAGCGGCCCACAGCGACGAGTCTTACAGTGATACCTAAAACAAAAGTGGTATAGTTTGTGTGTGATAAAATATATTTCATAGAGTTGCAGAGAGGCAGCTATTACTTCAGGTGTCTCATCTTACTTCTAATAAGCTGGAACAGTTTGTGCACTCACAGAGCCTGTAAGGGCATGAGACTCTTTTGGCTGTGTCATCATTACAAGTCACAAGACTGTGGAAATAATAACTTAAAGCAACAGTTCAAGCCAAAATCAAAACTACATATTTTTCCTCTTACCTGTAGTGCTTACATTAGTCTAGATTGTTGCTGAGTGTTTGAGATATCAGGCCATAGGGATGTCTGCCTTCTCTTGGATTTAATGGGCCTAGATGGCACTAGATGGTGCTCAAAGTGCCGAAAAAATACATCACACAGAAGGAGCCATGGATCCACTCATGGATAAGAGGCTTGTGCTCATGACAGGGCAAGATGTAATCATCAATGGTGTCTCTCTCAGCTGACTGTAACTGCTCAACCACCACTAGTCAACTAGTGCAGTAGTGCAAGGTAAGTTAGCAGTAGATGCACGCTTCTTTCCACTTCCTGCACACTTCCTGTGCGATGATACAGTTGGCAGTTGTACTTCGGCAGAAAGAAAACAGTTCCTAAATGAAACTGCTCACAGCATGGTCTGTGGATTGTCTTGATTAACCGCCTAATGATTTTCGGTTAGAGACATTGTTGTTGAGGTTTTTTTAAGGGTTTTTTGGCATTAGTACCAAAAGCCGAGTGCCATCTACTTCCATTATATTTCAGAGAGGGCAGACATACTGTACCTAAGGCGGATATCACCAACACTCGGCAACTCACAACAAAACAATCTAGATTCATAAACTGCACTACAGATAATAGGAAAAATATGTATTTTCCATTTTAGGCTGAACTGTCCATTTTAGGGGTAAAGTCAACGAATTATTTTCATTATCAATTAATCTGGATTCACTGATTGTTCAGTCTTTAAAATGGAGAGAAATGCCCATCACACTTTCTTAAATCCTAAGGCAATGTCTGTAAGCATCTAGTTCTGCTAAAAATTACAAGATAAATGTACATGTCAATACTTCATAAAAGCTTATTTGAATTATTAGGCAATATAAGACTAATTCAATAACGATGGTTAGATGTGAGGTAGACTTCTCCATGTCTGTGTTGACAATATCATCATTAAAGGAGAACTTTCATACAAAAGCTCATAGTGAAAAAAAATACTGCCCTCCCTCTTTGCAACTGTAACACAGTTCAATTTAGGTCATTTTGTTGTTTGACCAAAAACAGTGAGTATCTAGAGAATCTACAATACCTTTCAAAAACATCTTTGATTACTGGACTGCAGACAGATTCTTCACAGAGCGATAAACTAGACTCTCTGCGGAAAAGAGCCGGGGTAACGTGTTCCTGAGGAGGGGGAGAGATGAACTTCTCAAGGGGAGAGAAATCACACAGGAAGAGCCCCTGGAGTACATCCCGGTAGATTCCTGCCAACACTGTCCCGTTGTTTGCCTCTGATGCCATGGTCAGCATGCGCTCGACATGCCATAAAGGCTCAAACAGATAAAACATGTTCTCCCCGTGCTGGTTGAAAAATTCCCCCACAAATGAGGAACCAGTTCGTGTGGTGGCTAAGAGTAATATGTGCTTACGGCCACCGCTGAAGCTGTACGTGCCTAAATCATCTAGTTCGTCCTCTTCTTGCTCCTCGGATACACTTGAGTAATTCCCTTTTGTGCCGGTGAGTTTAGCGAGCAGTATTTTCAGCATCGTCAGGGAGCCATTTTGTGTGGTGTTGCTGTAATCCAGTGGAGTCTGTGGGGTCTGCTGTGGAATCTGCCTCTGGATCAGCTTATCAGAGACCCTGATATGAGATACAGAGGCTTGATTAGACAATATCGATTAACAGCAGGTGAAGCAATATAAACATCTGAGATAGGTGTTATATTTTACATTTATCTGACACTTTTACTTGTGTCTGTGCGTTATATATGAAGCTACAGCCAGCTAGAAGCCTGAGTTTATAACCTCTGGACAAAGCTGGCTGCTTTCCCCTGTTTTCAGCTGCTGGTTGTAACTTCAGATGAGAGTGATATCAATCCTCTCATCTAACTCTCTGCAAGAAAGTGAAGAAGCGTATTTTCCAAAGTGTTATTGCTTTTAAGTTACAAGGTGGCCTCTAGTCACTAGGATAATCTTCCACCCAATCTCTGCAGACCAGTTGGATAGATACTTTTATTTGTCCCTGTAGGAAAATTGGTTTGCAGCTTAATCACAAAGGCATTTCATCACATCACAAACTCACCACAGACAAACACACACCTATATCATTAAGGTCACAGATAGACATATAAAAGTCATCAATAGGGATATTTGTAGACATAACAGACATACATACTTATACACATACCAGAGAGAGGGGACAGACCAGATTAGCTGGACATCTTTTGTGATCACAAAGGTGTGGAAACAATGCATGGGGATAAGATGCTGCTGCATTATCTTAAAGAAGTTTTTCACTGATATAAAGAGAGTCCTCACATAAAACTTTCTATGCAGTAGAAAGGCACAAATACTTTTGAAACTGGGGCTACATGACTAAAAAAAAAAGAGAAAAAGGGCTGTGGCATTTGCCTTTTTTCAAGAGGTATGCTTTCTTCATCGCTCCATCTCTGTAGATGCTTTCCATACTCGGTAAAGTAATATCTGACAGTTTGCTGGTCATTGTAACAGCTTTTTAGTCTTTTTCTGTGTCTCAGGAGCACTGGCAAACCATAAGATGATGGAGAAGGATGACACACTTTCAATAAAAGCACAATATTCATAGCATTCTGTTGTGGACATTTAAAAATAGCCATTTCTTGAGTGCCAAACTGGTCGGCCCCCAGAATCTAATTAAGCTCCGGTCAATGACAATGCCAAGGTATTTGTAATCTGTGACAGACTGTATTGGCTCTGCAGTGATAATGGAGGGAAAACAGCCTTGTAAAATCAATGGACATTTTCTTTGTCTCAGAGGTGACCACTGACCTTCTTAGCATTTTCAAGTGCAATGTAGATATTGAAACAGACAGGAGGCAAGATACAGGGTCGTGCACACAGGCATTTCCAGATTGCAGATCACAGATTGGTATTCATTCTTTTACCTTGATAGGATGTTGCTTTCCTTTTCGATGATGACCAGGGCCACGATACAGATGAAGACAATCGCATATTTGGTCTTCATTCTTGAGTCCTGGCTTTGTAACTGGACGTCTAGAGTTTAGTCTGTGTGTCGGTCATAGCTTGTCATGCAGAGGCTAAAGCTTCAATCTGTAATAAGAAAAGTACTTTGGTTTAGACAGTAAAAAATTACACATGTATCATAATCCCACTGCAAACTGAGTTTGGCTCAAGTCTTGAGGTTCCCTGGGTGAGTGCAGTATAAAACTCATTAAGAGGACAGTAAATCAAACAACAGACACATCTCGTACTGGATTATAATGAAGACATAAACCCTCATAAAAAGAATCTCCCATTTTAGCTCTAAAAGAGACTAAATTAAACTCAGCCAGACTTCTTTTTTTTTAAATTAAAACGACGGTTGCATTGAAACCTGAGGAGTGTTCAGCAGTTTGTACAACACATAGCTTTTTTTATATCTTGTTTGCCTCATTTCTAGGAAGCCCTGAAAAAGACAGTCTTGCCATGCTGTGGTTGGTGATAAAGAAGAAAACGGATGAGAGGGAGGAGGTTAATGTAAACAGGGGCTGGCTGTTTATATTCACATGGCAATGAGTCAGGAAACAAGGCTACTTTCTCTTCACTGGAAGCCACTTCATGTAAGTGAGTGTGTTGCTGAGTTGCACCATCTTACAGGTGAATTCACAAGTATCATTGCTGGGACGTTCGCCCACACTGATGAGTAACCAATAAGACACAAGCCTCAACATGTCAACAGGAAAATGATCTTATGATGCTGATGATCTAGTCTTTGCTGCAGTGCAAATTACAGCTTGTATCACATACAAATATTGTGTCATTAGCCAGAGTGGTATCGCTCCCTGCCTTTGGGAATATTGTGTTACTCTGCAGTGTTTAAAGGCTGGTCGGGCAACCTGAACTCATAAACTCATCAACGGCAAATCCGTTAAGGATACAACCCACATTTGTATAGCCCTACCCGCCCACACTGGTGTCACACTGCTCCTCTGAAAGACTTCTGAAGAAATTAACTATTTTGACATCATTTGAAATGATTCAGTACGACAAATCTCTTTATTCTGAATAAATTGTCCATGCACTCTATTCTTTAGTTACTGAAAAAGAAATGTAAACTACACACACACACCCCACACACACACACACACATGCCATTTGGACCTGTCAAGCCAGTGAATAATTTCTACAAAGCATATCATTAAGGGAAAAAGACACAGTTTTCAAGGCGTTGCGGAGTGATTGTGTGCTCTGTAAGTAAATATCACCCAATTATCTGGGCTTAATACGCCATAGCCGTCAAACTGTCAGGCTGAAGCACTTGAGCTGAGCACTTTTACATATTCAAGAGTCACTGGAGCGTTTGGCAAATCTGACTATCTGCTCAAGCAGAAACACACATCACTCTGTTTATCATCTCACTACAAATTACATTAATGGCTGCCTTCAAAGCCTCGAAGCAGCATATCATGGAGACGCTGAAAGCTGAATTCCCACTGAATGCTTTGCTGTTCATCCAGGGGTGTTAGTGTAAACAATTAACTGTTACAGCCACTGAAAAACGTTACACTTTGGGTAGGTGCTGTGTATCAGTTACATATGATTGACTGATTTTAGTTTGGATATCATTTAGATATAAAGAAAACTACCCCCTCTGTGTGCTTGTGTGAGAGGAGCCTATTTGATACTATAGCAGTCATTAGGGGGGAGGGGGCTTTTCATTCAGGAGCATTTCCAACACCCCCACCACTGAACCAGAATGAATACAGACTAATGAATACTTCTACATACTATTAATCCCTGATGCCATTACATGAGCGGATGACGCTTTCAAATGTTCAAAATTAAATCTGTAAAAATGGTTAAAGGAGCAACTCACATCTCTAATAGAAAGGATTATTGATTATAGTGGACTACATGGCAGCCTCCATGTTTGCACAATCATCATTTATACACCTGCATCACAGAAGAAAACACACATCTCACATTCATGCTTTGACAGTAGTTGGATTTGAGGTGGACTTTATCATTATTCATCATGTAAAGCGTTTTTTCGCGCATGGCAGCAGGATGTTTACACGCTGCACCGTGTGCCGGTGGATCTGTAGGTTGTTTTTCTCTTTTTTTTTAAGCTTGGAGTCATTTCCTGCCAGAGAAAAATAAGATGCGGAGATGTTGGAGTAGCGGAATGCACAAACCTTTAGCTGATCTCTCTCTGCAATCGAGCAAACACGATCCTGATCTTGTGAGAAACAGTATCGTCCCCCTTGTAGCATCTTGCTGCATTGTGTCGGACAAGGACACACTGCTTCATTGTATCCTCGGACGCGGGCTCCTCTCCTCTGCTGGATGAATGAGAGGCAGCGCGGACGCACGGACGTCTTGCAGAAACATCGGCACCAGCGAAGGAGAACAGTGTTTGTTTATTTTTTCTTTCTTTTTTAAAATAAGTGTTAGGTTGAAAAAATAAATAAAATAAAGAAAAAAATGTCGACAAACCCGACAAGCAGACGCGCTAATTCGCCTCTGAATTACTTTTGTGTTTAAATATCATCGCCTCAAAACTTTTTCTCCAACTTTCACCATGTGCTGGATGCCACTGTGCGCAAGTGAGCAGACTGTGGCCACGCTTCAAGTCACCGCTCTCCCTGCGTGGGACATCCTGTGCTGGCGAGGTCACGTGATCCCAAAACACCCTGCAATTATGTGTGAAGGCACCCCCACCCCCTGGTTTAAGGAAGTGCCCCCAGAGCATAGAGGCCATGCCACTTTGTGCACTGCTTTAGTCATTTAAATCACACTTAATTGCATGTTTTGAATGTTGTAACCAAAAATTTTGTTTAACAGCCAATGGGCTACCCTGTTAATTTAGGAATTACTGACATAAGATAAAGTCTAATAATCTGTTTCAGACATCTTAATACATCTTCAAAGCAAGACATGAGCCTGTAGGGCTACTGTACAAATTTCTGTCGATGTCAATCTTAACATAGGCTCGTTTTGGTGAGACATAAATGCATGTAAATACCTCCATTGAGTAAATAAGGAACTGATAAGACTAAAAACTACTGATTTTCTTTGAAGTGGAATGAAATGCACTTATTGATTTGCTAGGACACTATGTCTCTGTTGGACCTTTACCCTATGGATGCCATCTTACAGCCTCAACCTTTCTGTGGACCAAGTACGAACTGGCTATAATTGTATTTTCATTTCTTTAGCTGGCAGTGTGCTATCCTTTATCTTATAATTTCCTATCATCATCATCATTATTACTATTACAACTATATTTTAATGTTGTTTTCTCTGTGTCTCTTTATTTGGTAATACTTTACTTGAAGGTATCTACATAAGAGTGACATGACATTGCCATAACTATGACATGACACGATCATAAACCTGTCATGAACATTTATGACTGCTGTCATAAAGTGTCATTCGGTTTTTGTAATGGCAAGTTGACATTGTTCGGGTTGTCTTGGTTGTGACAACGTGACATTTATCAAAGTGACATTACCAGAAGTTATCTTTGTTATGACAACTTGACATTAAATTTGTTTTGTCCGTTTTCGAGACATATCCCTGTTTGTTGAACGCATCACATTCTCTCAGTAGTGACCACAACGATACAATTTGGCACAACATCGACTAAGTATGTAAAACCGCAGCTGAAGCAAACATATGGGCCCCCATACATTCACTGTAGCTGCTGTTTAAGTCTATGTCAT
>JAPZEB010000003.1:16502019-16525740 GCA_029783705.1 Chaetodon striatus | reverse complement strand
TATGTCATGTCACTCTTATGTCGATACCATCAAGTAAAGTGTTACCCATAATTATCTGCCCTGTATTTCTTATGTCCATGTTTGTATTGTTGAATGTTAAAAACTCTATAAAATCTATATTTTGAAAAAAAGTAAAAAAAAATAATGTGCTTATTGTAGCTTGCCGTGACTTAAAATTGTCTCCTGACTGCACCACTGTAACCCTTGTAATTATCTTACAAGCCACTTGAATTGATTATCTGCATAAAACAAAATAAAAGGCACAAATACACTGCAATCCTCGCTTTGGGTGTTACTGTGCGAGCTTTAACGCATTCCCACCCTTAGGGCATGAAACCTTACAGATAGGACTGCAGATCCGGTCACCTTCCTCCTCCTCATGTTTAGGGAGGTGCTAAGTGTTTAGAGTAATCACTGCTGTCAGGTGGAGCTCTGTGAGGCTCATTAGTGTCTGCTGGAGGAGGTTAACAACATCTACTGCAGGTAAAGCAGCAGCCATTTTCTATAATCACCATAATCATCACCAACGGCGTAGGTTTTGTTTCAGCACAGGGACACACAAAGGTGTAGATTCTGGGGTGGCAAGGGACATGGTTACATCTGGTGACCAGTCGCTGCTCTCCATTCTATGCACCCAGTTAAAAACTGAAGGTGATAAAGCATTTTCAGTTGTTGGTCTTAAACTGTGGAATAGTCTCCCACTTCCAGTCAGATCTTCCCCCTCCAATGATACATTTAAAACCCATCTTAAGACCAGTCTCTTTGCTATATTTTCTTTATTTTATTTTGTTTTTTGTGCAGTGTTGTTTGCGTGTTAGGATTTTGTCAAAATATTGTGTGCTCTGATTTTCTATTTATGACCATTTTTATTTGATCATTACTGTGTTTTTTTTATCTCTTTCTAAATCACCTTTGTCTCCGCCCCCTCAATATTTACATCTGCATTTGTCCACCACCCACCCCCACATAAAAACATGAAAGTAGCAGAGGACTTTATTTTGACAAAATACCATGCAGAAAAGGTGCAAATTGATGCGCCTTTTCTGCAGATAAGTCATCTGCTAGCAGATAAGTCATCTGCTACTTTCATGTTTTTATGGCAGTGGAACAAATGCACATGTTCAAAAAATTGAGGGAGACACATCTCCTGCATCCCAGCTCCCGAAATCTACAGTATTAGAATTTGAAGGACAGTAATGTCGTGCTTTACATTGCACATGAACACCAGCTATTCAAAAGAATGTGCTGATCTTGAAGAACCTTCTTTAATGTGGTCCAGTGCTTCACTTGTGTACAGATGCCAGTCCTTTTAGGTCCTTCTCACTGAAGACTTTTGTCACAGAAGGTGTGAAGATGTAAAATAAATGGTGGCTGAGTTTCATTCACTTGCTTCACCCTGTCCACAAGTCCAGATAAATAAATCTGTTTCTAAATATTTCCAAATATATATTTAAAAAAAAGCAAATGTTTTGAAATGTATTGTCCACCAGCAGTTTTTCACCACTTGGAGGCAGCAGTGTAAAAGAATGACTAGTCCTGGAGCAGTGTATTAGAGAGGGACGGACTGCCTGGGAGCACAGGCTTAGTTTTCAGCATCAGAAGCCAACATGATGTACGTCAGCACCATGTCAGATTCACCTACAAAAATAATATTTGATACATGTTGTTTTTGCAGTAGCACTGCATCTAAACATGTTAAACACAGTGTGGGAGGGGTTTCAGTTTGTTCATTTCTATGAATCACTTATTTGGTTTCATACACACTTTTTAGCATCACTTTTATTCACTTTTGTGCTCACAGTATTATGTGTTTAGACTTGGTTTGCACATATTCATTTCTCTGTTGGTGTATCATGCATGTTCCTGAGGTCAGGTGACAACTACTGCCAAGGCCTTAAGTTTTTATTGAAATCTTAGAAACACCCACAAACAGGCCTTACATAAACTATCTTACCACCTCAACAGACTGCTGTTAGTGGACTCTACAGCCCATAATGACTCCTGCAGACATAGTGTGTCATATCTTTTCGGATTTTGCATGATTCATGACTCTGTATTCACTCTAGCACTCTGTGAGGTTTATAAAATGAAAAGGCTGTTAACCTACAGTATACTCTACATGGAGAGATTAAAGGAGTGACCTAGTTTTAGAGTGGACCAGGACTAAAAGCGAACCTCTGCCCTTTGCAAACCGCACTAGAGATTATCAATAATAATCCAAAATGGTAAAGCTGAATTGGGTATCTTGACAACAGGTGCTCTTACAGACAGAGTGATCCTGTAGTGACACAAGATCTGTAGGTTACAAATTATTCAAACTTTCCCTTTCTATTTTTGACTTGGTAAAGCTCTTTTTTTTCAAGTAAGCTCCAGAATTTTGTATTTGTAAAAAAGCAGGGGGAAAAAACAAGGATTTACCAAAGCAGTATTTTGTTTTTACCACTCTAAAAACAAAAACACAGTGCACTATACAAACTGCTGGAGAAAACATTGCTTACTCAGAATAAAAATGCATTTTTGATTATTGATATAATGATACTTTTCATATATATTATAGGTGTATTTTTGGTGTATGTGGATTTCTTGTAATCAAAAATGTTGCAGTGATAAACTGTCATTTGGTAGTGTACGCATATATTTGACATTTTTATGGACCCTCACGTTTCAGAGACATGAACAGGACTGGAGCCAAACTAATTCTACTTGCAGCTCTCTCTGTCAACATCGCTTCTTGATGAACAGCCAAAAACGTGCTCTGAACTTCAACCACATAATGTAATCATGAGGGAAACATTTTCTCATGTAATAATTTCATGTCATTTGAAGATCAAACACATTTAAATGCTTTAGCTATTATCTTATTATGATAAAATAACCTCTCTGTACATGGTACAAAGCATTTTTTTGTTTAATTGAAATCATTCTACTATTTCTATTTATAGCATTGCTAATGTACTACTTGAATGCCTGAATTAGATTTTTCTTATGCCACACCCCACTCATTGATGAGGGTGTATGTTATTTTTTCTTCCCTAAACTGAAATCACAGTACCTCTTGCATAAAAGGCAAAGAAAGGTTACTTAATTTACACAGCATATTTCATAAACGAGTTAACGCAAAGTGCTTTAGGCATATGTCACTGAAATAAACAATAAAAAAGCAAAGTAAAAGGAAAATATAATGACAAAATAATAAGATAGAAGTACTTTAATAGATGAAATAATAAAATTCAAAGTGCAGATTGCATGGTGTGTAACTAAAATAAATGGCAGACAAATATTTTTGGCTGGGTTTGAAAGTAGTCCATGTTTGAGAAAGTCTGAGATCTCCTAGAAGTGCGTCCCAGGTATTTACAGCTCAGCAGCTAAAAGCAGGTTCACCATGTTTGGATTTAATTCCAGGAGCAATCGGCAGACTGGTGCCAGCTGACTTGAGAGTTTTGGCTGGTTGATGTTATAGCTTCCTTGATGTGTTTTGGTCCCAGAGAAAGATGGCCACTGCTCTTTTCTCAGCTGTCTTATGATGTTGCAAAGAAGCATATTAGTATCTACTATATTTCATCCTCTGCTGCTCTTGATTTCTTGAATTTGGTTTGTTTTAACATTGTTGCTAGCCCTTTTAAAGCTCATTTCCTTTTTAAAGTGGCTAAAGTGGCCCATCTGGTCATGATTTGAGACACTGTACGTTAGTGTCAGTGGCTGATATACCGACACTTATATTTTAGGACTCACTGACGCAGTTTAGATGCAGGTTTGGCTTTGTCTATTGATGACAATAATCCGCACTGCAGCAAGCTGAAGTGAAGAGAAATTTCCCTATGGGCAGCCTCACAGCTCCATCCCCAACAGGAACAAAGAGGTCACCATGTGCTGCTGTGATTGAAGGCACGGGATTAGAAACTAAGACGATGACTACAGATGAGCAGTGAGCTTTTAGCCGTATGATTTTTTGCAGTGATCTTTGCAAAGACACTTGCACATTTAAGCTTCAGTGGCAGGTTTTTATTGAGGAATATACACACTGGCACACATCTGAGGGTTTAAGCATTTCAAACAAAGGTCACTATGACAGATGATAAAAAAAAAAGGCAGGGTGGAGGGGACACACATCCAAAAAACTTTTAAGGGATGCTGGATCAAAAAATCAGACTAAAGCAAAAGGCAGACAGGAGATGTGCACACTGTATTAAAAGCTTCCAGTAGTTTAAATTGTGCAGCGAGAGAGATGAATGTGTTTGTGTCTTATTATTACTTATTATGCTTTAAAATGTCTGACAAAGATCTCTGTTAGACTGAAACATTGCACAATTTAAAACTACTGAGAGCTTTTAAAACAGTGTGCGGATCTTCTGTCTGCTTCTTGCTTTAGATAATTAAAAAAAAACTTTGTAAAAACTCACACAATGTCCCACTGTATTGACATATCAACCAGTACATTCTGCTCGCAGCTGCACTGTGTGTGCTAATTGTGCTTTACATTCATGTCTTATGGAGTCTGTGTGACCACAGACAGGCTCTGTGCATTACAAGATGAGGAGAGATTAGAGCACAGTGGGTTAATCTTTAGGCCTACCATCTGCCAGGACCATGAGAATTAAACCTGAAGCCACGGCCTTGACCACCAACATATAAAAGTAACCTGACAGGTGATCTTTTCTAATGAATATATTGTGTGCTCTTTGTCTGAAACTTATATATATTCTGCTTCAAAGGGCAAAAAATCATTGATGTGTCTTTGAATACTTTGCTGTCTGGTCACATTTCCAATCTAAGAGCTCTCACTGTACGTGCAGGGCAGTTGTCTGCTGTCAAAGGTCACTGATCTTAAATCATGATATTCCTAAAATGACCATTTGAGGTTTTTAATCTGTATATGTGTGTTGCCCTTGTCCTCTCCGTGACTGTGTACCAACTCAGTTTTTCTGAATGCACAGTTGGTGCACCGAGCACTCACTGAGGTCATGCTACACACTGTCCATTCTGCCATCACCACTCAGATTATAAAGTAGATTTAATTTCAGTATATGAGAATGGACTGTAAAAGGTTTATGCATGTGTGTAAATCCTCTTGCACGCAACATGTCTTTAATGGTGTGCACAGTTGTTATGTTGACGTATAAATTTTTTTAATAGGAATTGTAAAATATTAAAACTAATGATTTTATTTTTATTTTTTCTGAAAAAAAAATTACAACTGTCTTGTATTTTTTTGACTGCAAATTGAGGACAATTGAAAAGTACAAAAACATTTTTAGATTTAATTTAAATTTTTTTTTTTTTTAAATTAATAAGACAAGAAATGGGTCATTTGAGGCACTTTGGGTTGCATTCACTCACTTTCTTGTCTGAATCAATGCAAAAGATACTAAAAAATTGAGCTGACTCATTAATTGAAAGACATAGATGTAACGATGGGTTGGTGTTTGTAGAAAGATGATCTAAATTAAATGAAGGACCAGTGGGTTTATATTATACAACATTTGTTTACCAGACTTTACCTCTGGGTGGTTTTAGATTATCAAACAAGAAGATTATCAAACAAGAAGATTAGCCAGCTTCAGTGCCCAAAATACTATTCAAAAAGTCCCAGAAAGACATTTAGTTAATCAGAGGGGTTTTTAATTAAAGAGGCTCAACACACAGTGTAAACATGGAAATAAAGAAAGAAATGAATGAATACAGAAAGGAAAAAAAAAAAAATACTTTGCATGTAAAATAAAACTCATATTTCTGATACAGTAAAAACATTATCCTGTCTTGTTTGTCATCATCCTCTATTTAGAATTTATCAATGTATGTCCTAAACTGATACACATTCACTAAATGATTTCTACAACACAAAACAGGGATCACACATGAACTATAATCTCATCAGATCATTTACTGCTGTCATCTCCATCATCTTCTGATTATTCTATTATTGAGTACATTGTGGATGTTTTTTTTTTTTTTTCTTGTTCCTAATGCAGCAGATGGCTGTGGTGTGCATAGCAGATGGTACTGTATACAGTATGGGTAAAACATTGACCATAATAACAATATAGATCTTCATAATCCCTTTACTCCGACCATGACAGAGCCAGTCACGGCACTTTATGTAAAATAGTATTCTTCAAGGGCAGATCACAGAAATATGTTTCATACAGAAATGTCATTCATAAGAGACTTAAAACGCTTTTCCATCAGCTACAATTAAATGACAAGTAGTTTTTGACATTTGTAAAGCCATAACATTTTAACACTTTAGCTTTCTTACCTTCGGACACAAGAATCTCTGCCATGATATTCTGTTTTCTCTCAAATGTATTTAAACACAAGCAGAAAATTGATTATTTGTATAATATTTGTGGTAAATGAAAGTCATTGATTGACACCAAAAACAAACAGAAAATGTGTAAAATATACCTGTCCGTTATCTGCAATCTTGTGGTGTATCCTTGTGTTGTTTGCCCTGTGGACTGAGCCATCTCCTGCAGATTGGTGGTTGTAGAAGCCCAGTTGGACTGAGGGGGCCCAGGAGTAACTCTTAAGATGTGTCATTGGATTAGCATGTGAGCATCTGCCTTTAGCCTTCTCCAGTCGCACTCAGACACCTTGAGAGCTGCATCTCATGTACAGGACTCTCGAAAAAGCTGTCTTCATGGTGCGGTTTCATGACTTCATTCTGTAGGATGAAGAATGTAAAGATATTACATTTGCCACTGCTTTTTGTGTTTGTGCATGCCTGCTTTGGTAAGTTTCACTTCTTTATTCTCTGCTTACGGTTGGTGTTGTTGTGATCAGATTAGTAAAAACTGTTGTTTGACAGCCTCTGGGTTGTAATTTTTTTCTTAGTTTATAATTCAATTATATTCTGTTTTCAGTACACTCATAATCTTTTCTAACCTGGTTAGTTGCTCTTATATGTGCATATGTGTTTATACTCTGTATGACTACCATACTGATTGATTTGTTTGATTCATGAATTTGGTTTCAATATTCAGATGACTGTGATATTTCAAATAGAAATTTCTACCACAGAGATCTCAAGTCTATGTATAGAAAAGGTATCTTAGGAGGTTGACGTAACTCACCTGTAATCCCACTCAAAGTGGCGGAGAAGGCAGGGGGGCGAGAGCGCAGCAGGCCTACCGTCGCCTTGGTTTATGTCACTCCAGTATAAAAACCAAGAATATGTAATATTTACTGTGTTCAAACTGAACTCTGAGCTTGTGTTTGCAACATTTTAAGTCATTTACATGAGGTCGTGCACTCAGAGCTCTCCGAAAATTTTCACTTTCAATGTTGTGTATACCAAAACCAGGTGCTGTGTTCATATGGACTCTTCTCATGGTAAACACTCCATTTGAAGGCAGCATTTGATGATTATTAACCATGGTGACCACAAATAACAAGGAACAATTACGTAATATTTAGCTCAAGTTTGCTAGCATTAGCAAACATTAGCCACTATATGCTGTCATTCATATCAGGCCAAGCACTGTTGCAGCAAAACCACTGATAGTGTTGATTGGTTGTGTGTTTTAACTTGTGAATTCAACTTTGTTAAAGAGACATTGTATTATTTCTTATTTCCTGGTCTCACTTTAGGGTACTTTACATTAAAACCTTCCAACATTTAATGGTGATTTTATGTCACTGTCCTCAGCACAAGCAGACTTCGCCCCCTATTTCTACGACAATGGTCCCTACAGCTACAATGGAAACCTGGCCCTGTTCAGCCTGTCAGAGGATACAGCTGTCGGTGAGATCAACCTCTGACATACAGGACATTCAGCGTGAACAGCTAATAGTCAGGTGGAACAACCAATCAACAAAATGGCATCTTTTCGTTGCCAGTATCTCAGAGTCCAAGATGTTAAACAGTCTTTGATAGATGAACAGGTGTTGTGTGGCGTTACACACTAACATGCTCATCTGCCGGTGCCACCTGTTGATGTGAGGGACAGTTTGCTGGCTGTGAATGTGGTGCAGCTGTCCCTCTACAGCTTCCATCAGTCAGGGTACTCATTATACTGCTGGCTGCTGTGTCTCAGTTTGTTCCACCACAGTTTTGCTCAAACAATTGTTTAACTGTGCTCCTAGTTTGCTGGTTAATTTTGCCAGTTTTAATAAATATTTTACTCTTAAAGATAGAAATAGAGAGGGAGTGTACTTTTTTGTCCAAAAAGTCAACTGTTAAGGCTAATTTGACTATATTATGATGTTCTCTTTCAGGTACACAGATCTACTGTCTTAATGGCACAGACCCTGAGGGCCATGAGGTGAGTTATGGCCTTTCTTTTGACCCAGGGTCCAAAGAATACTTCAGGGTCGACCCCAAATCTGGAAACATCACACTGGTGGAAAAGCTGGACAGAGAGGTAAACCTAACATAGGCTTAAAAATGATTAATTTGTTGTCTTTTTCATCATGTATGACTTTATATTGAGTTGTTTTCTATCTCTGCACAGAAACAAGACTCCATAGATGTTCTTGTCAGCATCACAGATGGGCAAAGCAAGGTACCAGCATATGTGATTATGCCGTTTAGTGCTAGCCCTTATAATGAATCAAACTGAAATAAACTTGAGCATGCCTTGTTTTCTTCTTTTTAGGTTGTGGAAAGAGTCACAATATTTGTAATGGATGCAAACGATGAAAAACCTGAATTCCAAAACATGCCAGCAATCATCGATGTACTGGAAGTAAGTCAAGCCAAAAGTGTTAGTGTCTACAGACAAAATGAAAAGGACCGTATATTACTGTAAAATATTACAGTACACTTCTTTTCATGCCCTGTTTGTTGTGACCAGAATTATTTTCTGTGTTTTAGACGACTGAGTCTGGCAGCAGCATCTATAGAGTGGAGGCAGTGGACAGAGACACAGGCTCAGGAGGTTCAGTCACATACTACCTCCAGGTATCACTCAGCCCATTCACATCCAATTCTCTCTGGCTTCTGCAGTAAATTAATACAGAATATAAATGAGAAAAAGAGCACAGACTAAACCTTTAGAAGAAAGTGCTCCTCGTATGACACACTATCTGAAACTGGCCTGTTCTAATGTTAATCTGCTTGTCATGGAAAAAATGTATAAGTGTACTTATAACGAGGTTAACATCAGTTGGATTTTCTGATGTTTGTGTGTGTATGTGTGCATGTGCCTGAATATGTAGTTGTGAGGGTGGGGATTAAATCACAATTACATTTGTGTCAGGTATTGGAGGCTTAGAGGGCTGCTTTGGCAGGGGGTGGCAGGGAATGTTAGTTTGCACTTTGGACTATTAGGAACAAAGAACAGCTGGCCTGGAGTGACAGTGACGAGTGAGGGACCGCACATCTGGGCACAGCAGCTTTCACCTGCCTGCCCTGTCCTTGAACATATGGGCTCTTTACATCCAGATGGACAAAGAGATATACTTTATACATGATGTGGCCTAATTCAAGTGGCTACTGAGTGTTTTAACGCTGCCATCTGACCACTTTTCATGATATCTCACGTGAGTGGTTGTAAATGGGGTTTAGAGGTTTCAGCGACAGGCTTTTACTCATGTGACCTAAAATGTGTCTGTGTGTGCTTTTAAAATCCTGCTTTTGTCCTGTTCTCTGTCACAGAATCCTCAGTCCACTTTGTTCGCTGTAGACAGACACAGTGGTGTCCTTCGTATCAAGTCTGGAGAAATGTTGGACTATGAGAAAACAAAGACACACTTTGTCACTGTCACTGCAAAGGTAATGGGGACAAAACTAATCTTATGTTTCAGTCATGCAACAGTGTACTTTCATTTTTAATTTCAAAGTACCCTGTAAAATGTCTGAATATTAGTAACACTAGTGGTGGTTAGCATACATACACATTTGGTAGGAAACACAAAATATATTTGGGTAAGAAACACTGAAAATAACAATGTAAATATTTACAATGTAAATTTTTTTCTTTCAATTAAATGGGCATTATCAGTGGTTATCAGTCTCATACATATGAATTAGAGAATGTGTGCTACATCAACATGCTCTTATCCCAAGTCGTCACATATCACCACTTTGTCAGAGGCCTTTTACGTCTACATATTGGGCACTAGGTGTCTTTCTGCATCTGCTGTTGACATTCCAGGACGCACTACACCGGGACGTTAATAAAACCACATGGTTGGGTTTAGTAAAAAACATCTTGGTTTGGCATTCAGGAAGTAAACATCACACTCCTGGATGAAAGTGCAGGGTTTGTTTGACCCTTCCACCACCCCTTCTGCCCGCCCTGTGGGGATTTTCCTGCTCCTTATGTTATGTTGTTACCGGCAGTGTTTCAACCTGATGCTGTCCAGTGGCATATCATACCACCACAACAGGTGCTGTACAACTGACTTGCTACATATGCGAAAGGTTACATCCAGCTGCATTACATACTAACACTGTCCGGCCGCATATCACACTGCCACGAAAGATTGATTTTGGCATCAGATGGCTGATGCTGAAATCACTGACAAAGCAGCAGTGGTGGACAGCTTTGGAGTGAGAACTGGCTAGCTACATCTACCAGTGCAGAAGGCCGTTAAGTGACGGTTATCAGGAGCATACATACAAACACATCAACTTCTTGTTGTCATAGTAATCATGATGGGAGCAAAGGAGAAAGTCAGGTGACTTAGTATACTTTTTTGTTTCAGGATGGAGGGGGTAACTTCAACGGCAAGGAGCAGTTCATGTCATCCTCTGCTACCCTGACGATCAATGTGATTGATGCACAGGACACTCCGCCATCTTTTATTGGGACACCGTATTTTGGCTACGTTTATGAAGTCTCAGTGCCAGTGAGTATGAAAACACTGTTTATTGACGTTCTGCTTTGATTGTACCCTTTAACTAAAAAGCATGAGAGTTTGTCTTAAACATTTTATAACGTTCTTAAAATTCCTGCCACGTTTCTTTTATATTGCAACAAATTTACATATCAAATGAACATCACATTGAGCTATCACAGTATAGTGAGGCATGGTAAACCAACATAGTGAATGCAATTTGTTTATATTCACAGCATAACTAGGAACCCACACCACAAGGCAGCATCAACTCATGTCACACAGCTTTAATTGCTGACATTTTACACTAATGCCCACACTGCCTTCGTCATAGCTTTGCTCGCAGCAGGTGAAAGCCACATTATCTCCTCAGTCACAAAATGTCACTGCAGTCATAGGAGAGAGATTACACGTTCCGACTTTCATCTGAAAGGGAATAATTAGGATCATGACATTTGAATGTACATCTGAAGACTCACTGAAGATCAGGTGCAGACTAGATTATTACGGTATGTTTTAAATAGCTGTGCACCAGTCACAGGGTAACTCAATTACGTAAATGTCCTGCTTCTTTTTGATAATGTGATGCAACCAAATACAGAGTTACATCATGGTAAGAGTGACATATTAGAGTTTTTTAATGGCAGGAAAAAAAGAAGGCCTTTAGTAGTGTCAGTTATTAGAGACATTTTAATAACTTGTAGTATATTTCACAGTGAGCTAGCTTTGCAGCAGAGCATTCGTGCATCCTAGTTAACTTAAACTACCAACACTAATTATCCATTTTGTTTTACTACTGATTTAACAGCAAAACCTTACTGCTTATCTTTTCCCCAGGGATCTGAAATATTCACAGTTGTAGCCAAAGATGGCGATGTAGGAAGCCCAAATCCAATCCGTTATTCCTTTGACGATGGTAAGTATTTCATTAAAACAAAATTGGAGTGATTTTGAAGCAAAGCAAAAGTGCTCATAGAGTTTGTCTGTCTGTTAATTGTCTCTGCAGGCGATGATGGTGTTTTTAGCATCAATAAAACAAGCGGTTGTATCACCCTGCTGACTCTCCCCATGTTTCTGAAGAGAGAAATCTTTAACATTAAAGTCAGGGTAAGTTGGAGTTTACAAATTGTAACTGATCCATGAAACTGGTAGATAAAACATTGCACAGGTTCAGTGATAAATATGGGCTCACCTGCATAACCTTTACCCCCTGTGTGTCTAGGCATCAGAAGTAAGTCCTGAAGGCAGACTAACGGACCATAGTGTGACTACGGTTGTGATACGTGTGGTGGACCTCAACAATAATCCACCTACTTTCTATGGGGAGAACGGCCCACAGAGCATGTTTGAGCTGACCATGTATGAGCATCCACCTGAGGGAGAGATACTGCGTGGGCTGAAAATCACTGTCAATGACTCTGATCAGGTGGGGGGCACACTGCTGTCTTCCATATTGTCTCATACACTGACTCAGGATGAAAATGCAACCCAATGGCAAGAACATTTAATGTTGGCATTGTTTCAGCAAACCATGAATATGTTACATTTGTACATTTTGTATGTAGTGTGTGTGTTAAAAATGTGTTTCTTTATGTCTTAATTTTCAATTTTATGTTGTGACAACACTGTGGTCATTGTGTGGTTAGGTTTTGGCACAAAACCACTTGGTTAGGGTTAGGAAAAGATCAGGTTAAGGCTAAAAATACATAGTTTAGTGGCGCAAACATGGCTGGAAATGTCCTAATGTGTTGTTAAAAATACCTGGTTTTGTCAAGACAAACGTGGCTGGAAACACCACCAATGTCTCATCAAAAATACCTGGTTTTGTTGCCACAAAAAACATCTAGAAATGTCCCATTGTTGTGATAAATATACCCAGCTTTGTCACCACAAACATGGCAGGAAATGTCCCAACATCTTGTTAAAAAATACCCAGTTTTGCTGCCACGAACACAGCTGGAGATGAACAAATGTCTTGTTCAAAAATACCCAGGTTTGTCACTGCCAACACTGTTGGAAATGTCTCCATGTCTCATTAAAAATACCCAGTTTTGTCATACAGAAAAACATGGCTAGAAATGTCCCAACATTTTGATAAAAAAAATACCCAGTTTTGCCACAACAAACACAGCTGGAAAAGTCCCAATGTCATGTTAAAAATACCTGGTTTTGTCCACAAATGAGGTTGGAAATGTCACTGGTCTCGAACAGTGGTCTGCTGCTTGGCAGCCTGCTTGGCTGCTGTCTTGCCTGGCTGTCCTCACGCTCACCATCTCCTACTCTGCTGATGAGAAACTCAGCTTTACACATTGACACTTTAGAAATGTTGATATAGTTTAATACATATGAAACATACAAATGCAACATATCCATGGTTTCCAGCAATGTACAATACCAACATTGTATTGTGATGACTGGGCGTGAAAATGACTCAACAAAGCACAAACAATAACTTTTTTCAGGGATGTTTTACTGAGCAAGTATCATCTTTCAGCACTGATACAGTATTATTGTCTTTGAAAGCTGCCTCAGTTAAGCAGGAGAGAGGAACACCACAGTAATTGTAATGCAGCAATTATGTAATAACACTCATTTTCCAACAAAATTACATTGTTATCTAATAAGAAAATGATTTAATCAACATTCATTATACCACAGTGTTGTGCTCAGGCTGGTGTCCGCTTTTATTTCTATGAAGCGACTAAGCCTGCCATTATCACAGACAATCCTTAAAAATTGCACAAATTTGAAATTAAGCCAACACAAATTAAAAGGTGCACCCGAGTTATGCCATTTGTCAGCTTATGCAAGTCTCTTTGTGTTTCCAGCTCCTTGTATGAGCCTCGTCCAAATGGCTGATGTTCACCAAATGTGTTCTCTGATAATACTGTTACAACATCAGGCCAAGCTCTGTTTGTCCAGCGATATTATGTGTCACCAAGAATATTACTGCTGCCACTGATATCCTATTGATTCTCATACATTAATGTAATAATGAAAAGATACAAAGCTTTTATATTGATTGAATGGACTATACTACATGGATTATACTGTATGTGATAGCTTTGTTACAAATGCAGATTACTAAAAATAGGTTCACTCGTGTATGACATAGCTGACTAATGTGATGATGTGTGTTTTTCTCTTGCAGGGTGCGAATGCTAAATTCAATCTGAGGCTGATTGGACCAGGAAGGATGCTGCGAGTCGTCCCTCAGACTGTACTCAATGAGGCCCAAGTCACAATCTTAGTTGAGGACTCTGCTGCCATGGACTATGAGAAACACCACTTTCTCACATACAAGGTTAACCCATTGCTTCACAGTAGACTGGCTCACACATGCACACATTTCTCAGCAAATGGCAGTGTTATATCACCTGCATCTGTTGCATAATTGCTGTTTTCCCATTTATTTATTTATCTGATCTTTCTCCTCTTTAGCTACTCGCAGTTGAGATCGACACACCCGAGAGATTCAGTGCCACAGCTGACATTGTCATTCATCTCCTGGACACCAACGACAACGCTCCCAAATTCTCCTCAGATTACTACATCGCCAGAATTCCAGAAAACTCACCCGGCGGCTCCAATGTGGTGTCAGTCACGGTGAGAGAGAGAGAGAGTCTTCACCCTGTCTAAAAATACATGCCAACACCAATGTACGTCACTCTGAGCTAAAGAGGAATGCTGATTTCTACCAAAATGCCCAAGCAGGGCCATTAATTCCCTAAATGTAGACTTTTTGAGCAGTGGGGGTTGGGATAATATGTGAAAACATGTAGATAAAAGCTAGGCGAGGTAAGCTGCCAGATGGCTATCACTTTCATTTTGTTGTGTAACACCAAATTCCCTGATTTTTTTTTTTTCCTAATGCTTGGTAGCACATGTAGCTGCAGCACAAAAATATGTGCAGAAATAACATGAGCACTTTTAGCAACATAGATAGATAGATAGATAGATAGATAGACAGATAGACAGATAGATAGACAGATAGATAGATAGAGATGATTAAAGTGAAATGAGGGGAAGTAAATGGAATTTAAAAAGTATGGCTTTATCACAGAAGCAAACGTATACCCAGCCCCTTCAAGTAAACTCACACAAACTGGATGAGTAGCTTTGCTGGGGAGGCTTTGATGAATAAAAATCAATTATTTCGCCTGAGTTTGTAATCAGTCTGTTCACACCAAATGGTTTCAGTCAAACTTGCCTTCAGACAGACAGCAGGCCAAAAATCAGAGGATTAAGATTCATTGGCTTTTAAGTTCTGTTTGCAGATGGGATAAAGAAAACACTGTGTGGATATTCTGTTTGATTTTAACAAATGGCTATTAATCACACAGTGAGCTATTCACACACAAGGAAACACACACATATTTGGTGAAACCTTGTTTGATCAACTGTTCAATAAAGACAGACTGAAGGTCTGAGTCACACCTCCACCAAAAGTGGCGATGATGATCTGAACATTTCCACATCTCTGTCTTTTTAGATTCTGCCTAACTTCTCACAGGATAACAGCTCTCTTTTCCACACTAAGAATTTGCAACTGGTAACCCTACAGTTAAATCATAGGTAGCCAATCTTGAATGGCCCATTTCCACCAGGACTCACCGGGAACAGGCTGGACTATAGGCATTTTTGAACCGAACAGTTTTGGGTACTCTCTGAGAGGTACTGCTCACTGAGGAGCTCCCCTGAGAACTATATACCTTCAAGGGCTGCTTTTCTGTTTGCATTTGCACCACGAGTAGTTAAGCTGAAGTGACACAAGCTGGCCAAGGGTTGGTATAGCAATTTTGTTTTGGTATGAGCTGTTGTGTATGTTTTGTTTGTCCATTGTTTACATGGCTTACAGCCTTTTTAAAATGGCAGTTGCTGTATTGGCTCATACGTTCAACCCAATGACTGTATATAAAGATGCATATGGATGACGCATCTCCAATTCTTTCCATTGTTCAAAAATTAAGCCAAAATATCACGGGTCAGCGCGGTAGCAATCTAGGCAGTATCAAGTTCCCACCCATGTGCCCATCTAACCAATTGCCAGCAGAGCCATTGATCATAATCACTCCAATTAGCACACAAAACTATGCAATCATGACATCAACACACCTTTTTGTGGCATAAATGATTAATTAAACCTAGGTTTAGTATTGCAATCCAATTAGATTGTGGACACTTTAAAACTATGTAATTAACAAATGATCCAGCAGAACCTTTTTTTATTCCATCCATTACTCTTCCTTGTCAAAACTGGCTTCAACATTACCCATAATGCAACTTGATTGCCAAACAATCAATCGTTTGGCAGCAGAAACACAGCTGGAAATGTGCTACTGGTTGCTAAAAAACAACTGGTTTTGTTGGTTTATGGTTTGATAGTGTTTCTGCCACTTGCCACAGGCATCACATCTAGTTGCTGTGCCATCCACCATCCGCTCCACCAGTAGGGCCACAACATTTCAGATGCCCCCTGGTGGTCGGCTGTAGTATTACTCATAACCCCCCTCTCTATTAGTAGATGTAAAATGTCGCACCTCAAAAAAATCAAATGCATGTCATTTAATTTTTTCCCAAAGATGGTGTTTGTCATTTTAAATAGCCCTAATCACACAGATGTATGTTCAAGTGTTCATTTTTCTGATAAGTTTGGTTTTCATTATATATTTGATGCTATGAAAGGCCAATCAACATACAAGGTCACCCAAGGTTCCTCTTGTGCTGATAGAGTACCTACTCTGAAATAGTACCTAAAACTGTGTTCTAAGAACTATGACCATTCCTACTTCTTGTGGTGCGGACACAATAAAAAAGGGGGCTTCATAAAACTGGAAAACCTCCTCCGATCTGAACACACCTATTGACTTAATTACAGCATTAGCCCAAAGATTATACAACCCCATACATAAGATGACCCTTTTAACTTTTCACTGTACGTTTCCAAGTGCAGCTCACTCTTCATTCTGTTCATCGCTCTCCTGTCAGGCTCTTAGAGGCTGTCAAAATGGTCTGTTTGAGCTCCTCATCGTGACAGTATGTGACGAAGATTTTTTCCTTACTTGACAGACGATTTAACCCCGGTCTGTGTCTGTGGTAAAAATGTTGCTTTCACCTAATTTTAACAGTTTTTTTTCCTCCATAGCAGCACAACACATTACACACTAAAATAGATTTGAACAAAGTCACAAGTGTAACACTGTTAAGGCAACAAACACCACACGATGCAACATGTGCACTCTGTAATACAGGGACCAGTACTCACAATACAGCACTGGTGTGCACCTTGTTTAATTTTAATATGATTTACAGTATACAGGGTGTCTTTTGCCATTTTGCATTGTTGAAAGTTTACAACAAAGAAATTAGGGAAAAAAGGTTGTTAAAACATTCACCACTAAGCCACTGAGAATTTATAAGTAATTGGCTTTGTCGTGAAAAAAAAAAAACCCTTCCGCCATCTTCTTTTTTCCCCTCATTACTGAAAAACAAAATAACAACTAAGCTAAAAAGGAATGGAGCTTAAATATCAAGTGGTAAACAGAAATAAACACATTCAGTGTACAATACCTCAGCCAATTAACAGTTTACACCTTTTTATGTCAGCATAGGAGTTCACTGTTGAGCTTTGGCCTCTCTCCATTCTGACTTGGCCAGTCAAGCATCGGTTCTGTCTGAAAAATAAATGTGTAAATTAAAGAATTGTTTGTAGTGGCTCTTGTTCCATCAAAATCAAACAAGTTTAAAACAAAAGGCCACTGATGGACCTCAGAGATTCTTTGTGCACTGGCAAAACACCAAAAGATGCGCAAATCATTTTTACCATCTGCTCTGCTTTTACTCAGCCATCCTTGAGAGAATTCTGGCTTTCAATGCAACAAACCAGGGTCTGACCACAAGAGGCACTGTAGAGCAATGTCCGAGATGTCTTGGGCCTGGTTTAGACCTAACTGAAATGGGGATGAAATTATTTAATCATGCAGCTTTTCTAGACTTTTAAAGTTATCATGCCGTAATTATCAATTCCCTTAAGCCTTTTCAGGTTGTCACACTCAGTTATAAGCATCTGCTGATTTACATATGTCTCTTTCATTATGTAAGACCATGAGGAAAAGTCTTTTTGGGCCCAATGGCATCCCAAGAAGGACTCGGAAGTTGAAATTCCATGGTTTGGCCACTAAGTAAATTGGCTGCAAGGCTCGGCGCTCTTTCTGCAGGCTTGGTATCTATTTGCAACCCATGACAATCATTTACACAGATGACTGGCAGAATCAGAGACAGAGACACACACACAGAGAATCATATTTGAAGGCAATATTTTACAAAACTATATAGCTGGACCTACTGTCAGGACCTGCCATGTGTCACAGACCAGACCAGCACATGAGGATACTTCACAAACATCAGAGCTGCATCTCTCTTTAGGGGATTGAATTTAGGAGATCAGATGTCAATATAATCTGAATAGTGTTTGGTTTCAATTTTGTCTGCATTTATTTCTTGTTAAACAGACCCTTGTTTTATGGACAAGTCTAATTATTGTTTTGTCACCTTGCCTAAACCTTAGGGGTCCCTTAATAAATTAAAGTTGCTTACCATCATGTCCCTTAAGTCTCACTCTGTCCAAGTGGATCAATGACTCAACACACTGGCCGGATATGGCCGGATATTGCTTATGCGAACATACACATACAAATGTGACTGAATCAGCAGGTATTATTAGGCTACGTGTTGTTTGTAAATAACCAGCCTGTAGGTAGCAACTGTTCTATCTATAGGCTGAGATTTTGTCTGATACTGCCATGCTGTATGACTGTAATGTTACTGCAGCAGCTTCACCCACAAGATAACATTAGCTATTCATCAGTAGTAACTGTCACAAGCATCATTTAGCCATTACCATACTGACAGTGAATATTCAAGTATCTTATGTAACTGAAATCTCATCTCATTGGGCTTGGCTTTGGTGATGATCTGGTCTATATTGGGTTCACGTCAGGGTGCCAAATTCTTAACACATAGTCATTTTATCCATTGAATGTTGGTTAGTACAGCTTTAACGAAAAATTTAGCTTAATGTACAGGTACACCAAGTACTGCACTAGACATAAATGTGTGGTTTACAGTCACTAAACGGCCTTACCAAGATGGACCCACCGATGGTCGGCAGGTTTATACATACAAAATTCTCTCTAAAAAAATAAGGAAAACATCTTTTTACTCAATTTTGAGCCATTAAATTGTCAGAAAAATACTTCTATACCACATGGCCTTGAAGATTAATGAATAAATGTAACGATACAGCAGCCAGAGCGCCGGGGACAGAAATAATGTTCATTTTACATTCCTTGTGAATACAACATTTATTAATCTGCTTCCTCGCTTTTGAAGCCTGAGCTATTCAAGGGAAATTAAAACTTTTTTACTGATAATGAATAGGACTTTTATTCAAATTCAAACTCTTGACATTTTATTATTTCTTAGTGAATTCCCCCCCTCTTGGCAGATCTTCTCTAAAAAAAGAGGAAGTGGAAAATCAAACATGCCAATTTTAGTAGATTGTGTTCTCGGGTGATGTCGCCCTCAGGCTAACTTTAAATATTCTAATATCTACTCACATGCCTCCAACTTCCCCAATATTAGGAAGTACACTAAGTGACTGAATGTACTCTGCTTAGAGCTTTGAATCTAACATGGTGCTGCTGCTTAAGGCTTCACTTTAGATGTCTGTTGAACAAATGAGTTACAGCAAAGGAAAAGATGGAGTAAGAATTCACAAAACATCCTGATGCAGTGAGTTATCTGTGGTGCGCACATTTTGTGCTGTTTAATTGAAAAGCAACTATGATTCCTGATGAAATGATGAAGGGCAAAGGTAGATGAAAGAGATGAGAAAAACATAAAAGATGACTTCTAAAGTTTCAGGGCTATAATGAAGGTTTTTGATTTTAGTGCCATCGTCTTAGCAGATCAGGACACTGTGCTGTTTTGGCTCTTTGCATTTACCAGTGTTGTCAATCAAAACATATTTGTTTGTCTGTTTTTTAACTTTCTGCTGCTGAAATCTGGGTTTCTGGAGGTAATGGTCACGATTTTCTCTGTCAACATGTATCTATTGCCAACTCTTTTCAAGTCCTTAAGAGATTGCTACACCAAACTAGCACCACAGTCCTATAAGGTTGTGGACAGTTTTAGAGAATATAAAAATTAAAAAAACATGCAACAGAACCTTTTTTATTCCATGCATTCTTCTTTGTTGTCAAAACTGGCTTTATCATTACCCACAATGCAACTTGATCGCCAAACTTTAGCCTAAAATGCCTACATTTTGCAGCTCAAACACAGCTGAAAACATGGCTACAGGTTGCTGAATAAACAATAGGTTCTTGTTGTTTGATAGTCTGCAGCACAAATGCAGCTGGGAACGTACTGTTTTCAAAAAACACAGGGGTCGCACCTAGTTGTTGTGCCATCCACCATCCTTTCCACCTACTGATTACAAAGTCAGCTCAATTACTATGCCACATTAGAAATGTTGATACATAATAAATGTTCAAATATGACATTTGTGGTTTGTAGAAAACAAACTGGCAACTGGGCTGGACAGCTGCCCAAAAGTAAAGTCATAATATTTCAATTGCCCCCTGATCATAATCCCCGCTTTATGTTAAAGGGGACCTATTATACTCATTTTCGGGCCTTTATATTGATTGTTGGACTCCTATAGAGCAGCTACACACAATTACCCGCACCGAAAGCTTTGTAGATCTTTGGGATCTTTTGTCTTTCGTTGCATCACTTTCTTGTATTTCCCGCATCCCACGTGTTGGATCCCCAATCTGATCCAGAGGATCGACTGGACAGCCTGAAGTTTCTCAAGTACAGAGGTTACTTCAAGACGTCTCTGAATGGTAAGTAACATTAGCCGTTAGCCGTTAGCCATAGCTTGTTATTGTCATTACCTGCTTACCTCTGCGGCGTATTCCTGGGCATGCCTATATAAGTAAGTCTGGCATGCACTGATGTCAATGGGACTACTCTGTTTAAAAAAAGACAGTAAAACACAGCATGCAGAGCTATCAAAAACAGCTTGCAGGGCTCACGTCCAAATGCATAAACCTCATTATTTGACACTTTGGCATCGTTTAACACGAGTATCTCACATTGTAACAACATTTATAGGTCAGAAAAGAGGAAAAGTATTCACCATAGTTCATTTTAAGAGGACCACTCCAAGGAAACGTCTTCTTTGTATAGATTGTCATTTTGAAGTCAACATCGACAACTTTTCAGCTAACTTAACTCGCGTGCTAGCTGCACTAGCTAACGTGCGTGCTAGCGCTAGCATGTTAACTGTGCTAGCTAATGTTAGCAGCCTGAAAAACAACTATTTTCTGTTGTGCTATAATCTAAGCAAATAACACATTTTCTTGTGGACTTTCTCACACTTTGAGGCTCACTGTGCCAAATGTGTACGTCTGACTGACAACAGCAACATTGTTTGAAACAGCACACGTTTTACTCCATTTTGACCAAAAATGATGTATGTAGAGTGAAAATTGATAGTGTAAAAGAAAGTTAAAGACAAATGTTGAAGAAGCTCTCTGGCCTCTGACAGTTGAGTCCTTCCAATACAAACCTATTCCAAAGTTAGTTTGGTATAGTTGTCAGTTAAAACAGTTGACTGCGATAAATCAATAGTTTAAAGTCTTGTAAACGTTTTAGAGTTTAAATGAAGCCTCAGCAAGTTAAAGACGTTAAAGACGAGCTGAACGTTTTGATAGTTGAGTGGTTTCTGTAGCACAAAGTTTGCAGATGTAGTTAAATGCCGAAAAAAGGTGCAACAGTTGGTGAAATAAGAATAACTCTGAAGCATCCACGCTAACTAATAACATAATAGACGTGTCTTTGATTCCCAGGCTGTGTGTGTGTGTTCAGGTTAGCCTTACCGATGACTGGTGGTGTTTGCTGGAGCCCAGAGGTCATTAACCGGCCCTCCCTGTGCTGAACTTTGACCTCTGTCCAGCGCCTCCTCGGTCTCCTTTGCTCGGCCCGAGATGCCTTGGCAGACACGGTCAAAGTCGTCTAACAGTGCGTCCGGATGAGTCCAGATGGAGCGCGGAAAAGGTGCGTATGCCCCCAGGAACCGCTTTCTAAATTTTGCTCGCATCATTTTGTCTGTGTAGGCTAGTCCACACGCGTCAGCCTGTCGTTTGTCCGTCTTGTCAAAGCGTTTAACAGTTTGACCGTTTACTCTGATCCAGCTTTGAGATCTGTCATAGCAACCGGTTTGAATTCTTTAACGGTCATTTAACGGTCAAACACTCCAGTTACCTCCCGTTATAGTGTGTCATGATCTTTAATGATGACTCTAGTGAATGAATTAACATCACATGTATGTTTATTACACACCAACATGCTGGACTTGACATATATGCCCACACAAATTTTAAACTTACTGGACATCCCCATAATTTACCGCTTAGTAACTCACATCGAGATATACAAAAGTTGACTCTATGTCCCAGAACAACCTGATCAGGAGAGACAGGAGCGGCCCAGTGTTGGCAAAGTTTAATTTAATGTTGCGGGGAAGACTATTTATGATCTCCATCTTGTATGTGGGGTCGAAGGCCACCGCGCATTTCATTATCCCGACTGTTTCCACGCACGGCGCATTGCGGAAAACTAATTACACCGGTCATATGCAAAAGTGGAAATGACATTCAAATTTACTGTCGAGGGGTTCCAGCCTGTTAAGCATCAATTTCACGTTTAGTGAGCAGGAAGTGGACATCTATGTTAAACTGCCGGGCAATCCGATGATTGGTCTTAATGGATGGAGACAATGGACCCCTAAATCTTAACCATAACAAATTGGAACAAGGTAGATTTAATGCGTCATGAACTATTATTATTATTATTATTATCATTATTATTTTTATTATTATTATTATCATCAATCAAGGGCATAGGTTTTCTTTCCACGTTGGATGGGGGTGATTTTGAGCATCAAACACCTGATTTCCCGCATTTTGGTGAATTCTGTGCACCACTTTGCGCCTTTTCTGCATCAATTAATGGTGCAGCTATCTTTACTTTTGCCCAAATCAAAGTCCACTGCTTTAATGTTTTCACTGGGAAACAAATGCACCTCTACACCTAGGCTGTTATCATCATAGAGGCATATTTATCTAGTGAAAAAAATAATAGTTGATTGCGTAAAATGTTCGGTGAATGGAGTTAGATGTATCTCCAAATGCTTTTGAAGTGGAGAGGGAAGTGGTACTGAGGGAGAGAGAGGAGAGGACGTGAGAAAGAGGAGGGGAGAGATAGAGAGAGACGCGCAGAGAAGACGGAGCAGGTCTGCAGTCTGATTCTTGGCGTCGCACAGACCCGAGACGACGCTGTGGCCAAGCGCTGCGATACTGGGAATACATACATACCGCATATTTCTCTCTATACAGTCAGATCTCCTGACTACACTTCAACGTTGGTCAACAACTTCCAATTGAGGCGATTTTTTTGTTTCTTGGATCCGGATAACCTCTGTGGCTCTCCATCATCCGTCGTCCGTTTATCTGAATCTCGGTCCAATGACGAGTTTTAACGTGGATTATCGGCACCGCAAATGTTAAATGGAGATAAAATAAAGAGGACAAATAAGTGCTGCGGGACAAACTGAAGGAGGGATCTCCTGGGTCTTTTTTGACGTGTGTCTGGTATTATCAGTTACATATGTGGAGCGGTCGAGGGGATTTTCGTGATTTTTTACGCGTGCGGGGTAGATAAGTGACCACTTGAATCACGTCTCCCCCTTGGTTTGCCTCCCCTCCTTTCTCCCCCTTTAGGTGTGAAATAGATCTTCTCAGACAGAGACTCTGAACCCCTCGGTCCCCGCATGACATGGTTCAGTCCAGCTACGAGATCCGAGCCTCC
>JAPZEB010000003.1:16465915-16476477 GCA_029783705.1 Chaetodon striatus | reverse complement strand
CATGACTATGGCAATTACGGTGGTGGTGGTGGTGATGATGATGATGATGATTATGATGATGATGATGATGATGATGATGGTGGTGGTGGTGGTGGTGGTGGTCCAGTGTTCAAGGTCAGGTTGTGCTGTCATTCAATCCTTCTGTCCTTGACCAAGCACCAGTCTTTAGAGCTGACCCTGGAACAGCTGTCCACTTGTCTGAATATGACAGTGGGTTAAACACAGAGGATGAGCAAATGTAAAATGAACTTTGTATTTTATATATCATTCAAAATCCATTTGTGTTTGCCTACAGAAAGACATTGTTGACAAATACATCATCATATGTTGTAAACTGTTTGTTAAATGTTTAAATAAATGCTAAACAGGCTGTGTTAAAATTTTCAGAGCATATACAGTCTAGCAACTGTTATGTCCAGCTGCTGTAAGAAAGTTGCTTTGCGCACAATTAATTAACACAGCGTCATTTACGCACAGTGTTTGGCGCGCCTTTGGTATTTAATAATTCAGGCAGACATAAATCTTCTTACCAAGTATCATTTTGGAGCTCTCTGGCCCTTGCACAGGTTTAGCCGCCAGCCAGGTGGACAGCACCTCTTCCGGCAACGTCAGCAGACTGTTGCTGGACAGATCCAGGTAGGTGAGGTTCTTGATGTAAGAGGTGGCCTCCGCTGGCAGCGAGGTGAGCTGGTTGTTGTGCAAATCGAGAAGTCTGAGACTGGGCATATCCATGAGACATTCCCAAGGAAAGGCGGTGAGGGCATTCCCGTCCAGACGAAGCTCTTCCAGGTTGAGCAGTCCCCGGAAACTGTCCGGGCTCAAGGCGGACAGCGTGTTGAAAGACATCCACAGGAATTCCAGACTGGAGAGGTAGTTGAAGGCTTCGCTTGGTATCTGCTGGATGGCCGTCTTCTCAATCCGCAGCTTGGACGTGTCAACAGGAAACCCGACAGGCACAAGGGATATCTCGGCATCGTTGCAAATCACGCTTCTAGAAGGGAGACATCATATTTGTGTTCACATCCAAATCACACATTTAGGGACATTTTTACGATGTAACGTAAAATTAAAATAATAATAATAAATTTCAAATTAAAATTGAATTATGTTATGGGGTCTCGAGCATACAAACATATGTGATAAGTTTACAAGAAGCAAACATGCTGTGGTGAATCATTCTGGGAAAAAAATAGAGATTTCCTAGTCCATCCAAACTCGCATAAAACGCATAGATGGCGAGGTTGAAAGTGCCTTTGAGAGATAATACTGCATTAAATAAAATTGGACCGACATGCACTCCCTGAATTATCTTTTGTACACGTGTTCACCTCTATGCAAACAGCTGTCCTCATATGAGGACTAGACCTGTCTGTCTAAAAAGATGCGTCTGTGCGCAAAAACCAGAGCACATTATAGTGACTTTTTGACATAAAATCATTTTCTCTGGACATCCTCCTTACCTGGCCTTTGATCCATCACTCAGGTTGTGGTAAAAACAGCTGCACTGCGACGGGCAGGAGCTCACTGGGGAGAGGAGTTCACCTGTGGCCACGTAGAGCCCCAGGAGCAGGACGAGGAACATTTTGGCCCACTTTTACGCATACGCAGCTTTGCCTACATGCGCCCAGTTTGCGCCCACTGAAGTCAAACAGACTTGCTTTTTCCTTTCATTTACAGGAATATCATCCGCATGGCTTTGTCCCACCGCTTCGCTGTCCCATAGTGATCCGACTGCTATGAGTCCCGAGATAAAAAGGATAGACAAGGATTAGCGAAAGGACTGGCGTTCTTTTCATTTGGATGCGTATTGCATCCCGGAATCCGATAGGCTGCGCAGAGACGTCCCTATTTATTATCACAGAAAAACACTTCCGAAATGGTCATAATCCACTGTGATGTTTGGATTTTTTCTTTCCCTCAAATGTAGCTTGTTCATTTGAGCCCTGCCGTGACTGTTAATCTGTAAGTGGACAGCACTGTGTTTTACCACAAGGTGGCCCCTATATCATAGCCTGTGGCTCCCAACTTGGGGCCTTTGCACTCAGCAGCTGTTCACTTAACATTTTCTTAATCTGCCTTTTTTTTTTTTTTTTGGAAAGTTTTAATGTTTTTATCACAAGACAACTAATATCCCCACCATTAGAGAGACTTTGCTTGAAACTAAACAGCAATATTCAAACACTTTTTATCATGCAGAATAAGAGAAAATAAAAATACCCTGCTGTTGGGCCCTGAAACATTTCACCACAGTGTCTTTCTTCACAGACATGCATGTTTTTTTTTAGAGAATGGGCCCCTGGGCACAGATATGCAAAAGGCCCCACCACCTCTTTAACAAAGATGCAAGACACACAGACTTTGTTTTGGGTTTGCCTCTGTTTTTGTTGTCGTTGTTTTACGTGTCTTTGTAATCATTATGCATCTTTTTGTGGTTTTATGTCTTTGTGGTTATTTTGTGTGCCCTTGCAGTAATTTTGCGTCTCTTTGTAGTCATTTGTGTCTCTTTGCAGTTTGTTTGCACCTCTTTGTGGGCTTTTTGTGTCCCCTTGTGGTCATTTTGAATCTCTTCCTTGTTGGTACAGATTAGTTTAAGTGCCAGCCTGGGGGGGACTGTAACACTCTGAACCCCTGGGCCTGTGTCCGGTGACCCTTTCAGTATTCCATGATAAAAAAAAAAAAATACATATCCTTAAAAATATTTTTTTTTACCCTTTTGGCACTTGCATCCCCTTTCATCTCATTTTATATACCCCCACCTGAACATGTCAACTATACATATGCAGGAAAACAACATAGTATATCCTGTTCCAACACAATTTGTCAGGGTAAAAAAAAAGTCTACAATACAAAGGAATGTATGTTTAATCATTATGAATGAAAGAGACTTACAGTGGCCTTTATTTCAACTTAGTAACCCATTCAGAGTCTCACGCTACTACAGGAAAATACCTCAAATTGTAAAGCTTTTGTTTTGCAATGTAAGTAAATACTACATGAGTTATTTGGCACCCGTTCCTCGTATTTCATCATGTTGTAAGGTCAGTGTTACACTTGGCTGGCACCACAAAGTGTGCCGACCCTGGCGATGGCGAAATAGAGGCATTTAATGTGTGTGAACAACTTGGCAGCAAGAAGCCACTTGACATCTCACCCACATTGAGCCAGGTCAAAGATTTCAGTACACAGCAGGGTTTAATAGAGATTAATAAATCTTATAGATTGATAATAACAGATTGAAAGAGACAATAAAATGCCTGACTTGCGTACAACATATCGATATATGAAAGTCGTCCCTCTTCCATCATTGATATTTGCCCCATATTATAGATTTATTACACTATTTAACCATTTGCATTAAAATGCCTTTGAGTCATGTCACTCAGTATGTGGTTTTACAACCGTGCAGGTCTGTACTGTGGCTCCAAACGTGTTGAGCAATCATGTTCGCTCATGTTGAAAAACTTAAACATTCCATATTGCACTGCAAGTAGTTAATCTCATTTACCCAAGCAAATAAAGCTGCTCTTTTACATTGTGTGACCCAAAAGACTGGACTTTATTTGAGGTGCTATGTCATTCTTAGTGTGCAAAAACTCTTATAAAGACACATTTTCCGGAGTCACATTAGAATAACTGAGGGTTTGCAGCGTTTACTAATCACACAATAACATTACTGGGCTAAAAATAAAGCAGGAGTCATCAGAATAAACTTTGGTTTGCTTCAGTGCACAACCACTTTCAGCAGAAAAAGTAATCAAAGACATTTAAATACTGTTGTATAAACTTGTGTCAGGATTTCTTTACATGCTCATTTTCTCCTATTTAATTTGGAATAGTATGACTTTGTGAAAGACTTTTTGTTTTTAGTGTGACAACAAATTAGGACCGAAAAAAAGATGGAATAAGCATGCAAAATGTGACAACCCCACAGTTAAACTCATGTTAGGTTCAACTAAGGGCACAGGGATTTAGCAGTTTTTATTGGGAGCAATTTGTTTTTGGCAGGATGTAAAGTGTCCTAAAGTTAAAAATGTATATACAGAGATATATATTGGATCTTGACCATTTGCATGTTCATATGATAAAGAACTTTTCTCATATTTTAACCTATATTTCCCAAGATCTTTTGATCTTATAATCCACAGACTGCAGAAAAACTTCAGCCACACAATGTCAGGGCTTGTGTCCCCTCTATCCCTGTGGCACGAAAAGCTCCAAATGATGTTGCAACTGAAACATGACGGATCCACTGAAGCCTGGGGATGATGGCTGGATTTCATTTACATACTTGTTGATCAGCTAAGCCGAATCGGAACACAAGCTTTTATTGTGTGCCACATTCAGCCCTTATCACACAGGGAACTCCAGACTGAATCAAGCCTCTGTTGACACATGTTTCGTCTGCAGTGCAAAAGTGCAATTTTGTTTTGTCCTTGTAGGCAGATGCCGTTTTGGGTTAATCTTTTGAGGTCAGTATGTCTAGCAAAAGTTTTATTCCTTACAAAATAACAAAACAAACGCTGACGTGTCCAGTTTAACATCCACAAGTAAAAACACAGTCCTGCCATATGGGCCAAAGGATTAATAAAGATACAGATCAACAGTGCTCACATGGATTCTCTGTAGTCTCACAATAATCACTTTGTGTCATCAATCAGTGAATGGGCAGGGTTACAATAATGAATTGAAATATATCACATGTATTTTATTTCAACATAAACTGTGCGTAAAATGGAAGGCACTAATGTGCGCAAAATCTGTAAGTCGTAAAACCTTTCTTTTGCATACAGATAAGACACCACGTGTGTTTACACTTGTTCACATGTATATTTTTAACGCTGTAGCCACTGGCAAGAACATGGAAGTCTGATCATTATGGGGTTATTATGTTGTTGTAAATAGAGAAATGTGGTTGGAGGGTTTGGTGAGTGTAGTTCTGATTGGCAGGAGGCTGGAGCTCTGCAGACACCTGTTGTGTCTCCTTAAAGCGACGGCGGAGCTGTGGGCTGCATCAATCGCGTCGCCTCGTCCTTTTGACATCAGCAGCAGCTGCTGCATCCTCACCGGGACGCGGAGACACAAAGGCTTGTTGTGTAACTAATTGAGGGCTTTACTGGTTGCGGTGGGCAAATACGCATTAAGGGTTGCGGTTTGTGTGGTTATGTTCATTAAGACATTCCTGCACGGATTGGGGCGACGGAGAGTGGAGAGCTTTACATAATAAAGTGCATGCTTTTCACGTGAAATGCCCCTTTAAAAGCGGGCTCCCTTCAGCCACATTGAGGCACATCGTAAACGAGCGGACTGGGAGGAGTGAAAAGTCTGTGACAGCTGCACTTTGTTGTGTCAATTCGGCGTCAGTATGGTCTCGTCTTATCCTTTACCGGAGGGCTTCTCCGACTTTGATGTGTTCTCCCTGGGATCGTGTCTGCTGGTGGAGGGTAAGTGTGGTTTTTGTTTTGTTTTGTGTTGGAATTCAGCCAACACACTGCGAGGCTACGGGGGCATGACAGGACCTGACGCAACCCGGTCACTGGCAGTATAATAGTGTGGGAGGCAGGGTCTATTGCTTTCTCTTTAAACTCGCAAATTAACCTTCACATATAGTATGTAAACACAGGCATGGTGCATGCTTATGAAATGTCACGGTGCTGCATGTGGCGCATTGAGCATCGCCGTGCGCACTGATTTCCATTCATCGCCGCGCGTTTCCAATTTCATGATTGTTTATTTCTGTTCCACCCAAAGGTCTGCTGGGCTTCTTTCTAAATGCGGTGACAGTCGTTGCTTTCCTCAAAGTGAGGGAGCTGAGGACCCCCAGCAATTTCCTAGTGTTCAGCTTAGCGTTGGCTGATATGGGCATCTCTATGAACGCCACCATCGCCGCTTTCTCCAGCTTCTTGAGGTGAGTGATGTAACCACCCCTTTCTTTCATAATGGATAGCAAGGTCTGGCGAAATGTGGCCAAATGAAATGTAATGAGCGAATAACACCGGGCTGCCTGACCTCGAGATGAATCATCTTTACATGGCGCTGTATAATCAATACAAGGAGGAATAATCAGGGCTGTAGGTTGGAGGGGGAGCGGTCAATACTCTGCTAAAGCCTATAGTCATAACGTGCAGGGGAGGGGGGGTTCAAGCTGTAATCACGAGATGAGAGAGGCTGCTCTCAGTGTTCAGGAGTCAAGGGATTATATGTACCATTATTATTTGTGTGGTTTTAAATATAGACCCATGGCCTGAAATAAGTGAATTGATTGATTGCTTGCATTAATCAGTGTTTCCATCTGTTTGGTCAAGAAGCATTTTAGCACATCCTGCTAAAGTGGGCTCAGCTTTCACTAACTCTCCACCCTCTGTCTCCAGGTACTGGCCTTATGGCTCTGAGGGATGCCAGACTCACGGTTTCCAGGGTTTCGTGACAGCTCTCGCTAGCATCCACTTCATGGCCGCCATCGCCTGGGACAGATACCATCAGTACTGCACTAGTAAGTCAACACCTGCTTCGGTCCCTGTAGACAAACCACAGTTACAACAAAAAGCATTTTATTTTCCCTCACCAACAGAGCAAAGGCTCCTTTTTAAACTCTCTACTTGTTTCAAACACACTCTTTGGTCTTGGTTTCCAGCTGATTTTAAGACCTCCTGCTCTTCTTAAGAGGCCAGCTGGTCATTGAGTGGCCTGCTGTATTTAAATTCGCCACAGACCCTTGTGATGCCATGGCAAAATGATGAACAAATATCCAGTGAAGAAAGCAAACAAAGAAAGTGTTATAAGCAGATGGTGTTTAAACTGTGACCCGGGAGGCGTCAGTGCTCAGTAGAAACCATTTCCTTTTTTATAATGAGGGATAAAATCAGCCCCACTGCTATAATGAGCCATCATTAATAACAGGATGCAGGGGAAGAGAAGGTGCCTCACACCTGACTTGCAGTTCACACCATTTTCTGTGCTTATTAGACAGTTACTTTGGTGTTAACACATTAAAACAGAGTGTTTCTGCAGTAGTGTGACCTTTGCTGGAGGTGTGTGAAATCGTAATGATGAATGTTTCGAACTTGTTCTTGTCAGGGACAAAGCTGCAGTGTAGCAGCGCCATCACTCTGTCTATATTTATCTGGCTCTTCACTGCCTTCTGGTCTGCCATGCCCCTCATCGGCTGGGGAGAGTACGACTACGAGCCCCTCAGGACCTGCTGCACTCTGGACTACAGCAAGGGAGACAGGTATTGATACACACATGTTAAAACACACTTTAAAACACAGTAAAGATAAATATAGATTGCATTCTTTAACCCTCACTGTGAGTATTGATTTTGATTGATTTTCGCCCTTTGTGCATTTTTCTCTCCACAGAAACTATGTGTCGTTCTTGATCCCCATGGCTATCTTCAACATGGCCATCCAGCTGTTTGTTGTCATGTCCTCCTATCAGTCCATTGCACAGAAATTCAAGAAGACTGGAAACCCCAGGGTAAGTTAAAAAAAGAAAATAAAGCCAACAACATAGGGTCAGATGTGTAAAGTGATACACACAGATTTCAATTCAAGTTGGCAGAGTAATCTGATTTTTTTCATACCAGAACAGAGACAAACTGGCTCTGTTGTGCTTCAGTTGCTCATAACCCAAATTCAATCACATGCTTGATGCAGAGGAATTTAGAGATGACTGAAATCCAGGACACAGGCTGGTGAGTAACAGGGCAGTTAACTAACGCACAAATCCTTACAAATATGCAATCCATATAAAGATTCATCCTGCTTTGAAGTCAGTCATTGGCAGGACTATAACTACGAGCATTTACTTAAGTGCTGGACTTAAATACATATTTGATCTTCTTGTACTTAATATAGTATTTTCTTTTCATGCCACTTTATACTTCTATTCCACTACAATTTAGGGGGGAATATTGTACTTTTTACTTTACTACATTTATCCAACAGCTTCAGTTAATTTACAAAGTAAGATTTTTGCATACAAAACATATAGAGAGCTTATAAGATATGATGTTTCTTATAAACCAAACTACCTAATAGTGTATAGAAGTACAGCAGAAACATTAACGGAAAATTAATTGGTAACTGTTTGGATAATTTAGGTAATTTTTCATGCAAAAACATTTCATGATTCCAGCTTTACAAATGCGAGGATTTACTGCTCTTCCTTCAATTATTTTAATTTATTTTAAATAATTTGGACTTTTGTGCTATTTGTTTGACAAAACAAACATTGTGTAAGGATAACTTTGGTCTCTGTGTTCTTGTGAGGGCATTTCTTACTTTTTTAAGAATTTTTTTAAATGAAAAAATCAGTCAATTAATGGAGAAAATAATAAGAAGATCAACCCATAAAAATTTTTTTAAAAATCATTGGTCGCAGGCCTATACAAAGTAGGTTAAAAGTAGCTGCACCTCAACTTACTGCAACAGTAAAACCTTGCCTCTACATTAATGCATGAAAAATAATAATCATATTTAATTTTTCTACATTGAGTACTTTTAATTTGAATACTTTAAGTACTTTTTCTTGATTATACTAGAATACTTTTACTTGAGCACCATTATCAAAGCAGGACCTGTAACAGAGTATTTTTAGTACTCACACTTCAGTAAAGAATCTGAATACTTCCTCCTCCGCTGCTCACTGAAAGAAATCAGAGGAATTCTCCCCATGTGGACATCTATTGAATCTCTCTCTAGTGTAAACACAACTTCCTCACGTGGTCCTCATTCAGAGTGACAAACAGACAGTGGATGTGGAGCACGTGGGCTTTGACATATATAGGTCATTGCTTGAGGGCGAAGACCGAGCGCTTCAGTTCGGAATGTGGACAGTAGATGCGTGTGCTGAAAAGAACAATGTATCTGTGAATGGCGAGTTCAATAATGGGGTTCCTCAGGGGCTAAATCAGGTTGGCTCACTTACTGTTGCGTAAGCCCATTATTCACAGTCATCTGAGCTGGCTGGAGACACTTTCATTACGCACAAAGGCTGCAGAATGGAGACACCAAAGCTCGCCACCAGGGCAAAGCAATTATGTAATGTTATGTATAGTCACACACTGCCCACTATGTGAAGCACATGACGAGTGTGTCATAAAAATCCTGGATGGATACGACTGTCCAGACTTGTCCCATGGCCAAGAAGTGATGATTCATTGTGTCTGATGCTTTCATAAATATCCTCAAATGCCTTTGTTACTGGCTTTTCAGTACAAAGTCCTGCTGCGCAGCTGAACTTTGTTATGGGTTTGAGTATTTCACTTTGTTTAAACATCATATAGCTTCAATGCAGAGCTGAAACAAGCTGAAACAGAATATATAATACGGTCAGACATTGTGGGATAGAAGGATTTTTCTAACCTCAAAGCTACTTAAGAGGCGAACCTGCATGTTAAGTGGTTAAATGCCTACTTTGACCCTGGATTACAGCAAACTGCCCTTTTACTCACTAGCTGTTTTTGTTTTCAAGCTGAGCATGAATGATCTTAACACAGACACTCCCAGACATTATCCCAGGCGTGTGACTGGACCTCATGACAAAAGGCGTTTTTGTTTCTTTCACTTTTCATGGTTGATCGGTTACTAATCATTTATGTGTATCCCTCCTGTTCTGCCTCTCTCTGTGCTTTACCCTCTGTAGTTCAACCCCAACACTCCTCTTAAGACTATGCTGCTCTGCTGGGGCCCGTACGGCGTCCTGGCTTTCTACGCCGCTGTGGAGAATGCCAACCTGGTCTCACCAAAGCTCAGGATGGTAAGGACAGCCAGGACGTACATGCACACAAAAACTCTCCTTCATCCAGAACTTCAATATATTAATGCAAAGATTTAAAAATGCAGATTATGTAATCTGCATCCTGTTGCACTTTGGACATACATACATATATAGTAAATTATCTTCAAATTCCCTATGTAGAATGTGAAGATGTCTGACTTTGGTGGCCACTGTGGTAGTATCAAAAAAGACGCAGTAATGCACGCCACCTCATCTTCACAAGCAACACAAACAGTGCACCAGTTTTCACCAGGATTATCTCATTTTTCTGCAAATAAAACTATTAAAATAATTTAAATTTTGATATGATCTTAAAGACTCAACACACCTTAGGGGCAGATGAGGCTCACGTGGTAGAGCAGGTCATCCACTAACTGGAAAATCAGCAGTTTGATCCCCAGCTCCTCCAGTCTTCATGTCGAAGTATCCTTGAGCAAGATACTAAACCCCAATTTTTTCCCAATGGCTTTTCCATTGTGTTGTGTGAGTGTGTTAAAGCTGTGTAGCAGGTGACATTTTGTATGGTAGCCTCAGCCACCAGAGTGTGAATGTGTGTGTGAATGGGTGAATATAATTTGAAGTGTAAAAAGCACTTCTTTGAGTGGTTGGGAGACTAGAAAGGTGCTATGCAAGTGCAAGTCCATTTGCCTTTTACCATTACATATTGGCTTTAACCCTTTGAAACCAGAGCAAACTGGCTTGGGTAAATAAATAAAGGAAAGAAGAAAGGACCAAAAAATTAGTAAGAAATTAGTAAAAAGGAAATAACAAGATAATTATTA
>JAPZEB010000003.1:16433785-16451858 GCA_029783705.1 Chaetodon striatus | reverse complement strand
AATTAGAAAAAAGGTTTAAAGATAAAAACCTGGGGGGGGGGGACTACTTGTGTTATTATTATTATTATTATTATTATTATTGTTACATTTTAAAATTATTATAATTTTTAATGACTTTTCCAGGTCATTTTCTTATTTGTTTGCTTTTAAAGCAAAACTTATTTATTTATTTTACTTATTTTTTACTAATTTTCTCGCTTTTAATTTTGTCTTTTTACTAATTTCTTGCATTTTTTGGGGAGTCATTTGCTGGTTTCAAAGGGTTAAAAACCCCTAAAAATAAACAATCAGAGACAAGACACTTTTCAGTTAAACTGCTCACAGTTCTTGCTTTGAGGGGTAACAAGTAGATGCTACCTCATTGTAAGGGTCCACTAGAACAAAAAGGTTTTAGATCTGCTGTCTTGCATACAAACGAAACACTCTTCATAGTGAGGGGAGGGCCTCTAATTAAAAAACTTCAGTAACTATATTTCAATAAAACATGAAGCTACATGGACATTAGCCACTTTGATGGTGTGCCACCTTTTTCTACTATCATGTATGTTTTTGTGGTTTATAAATGTCTTTATGTTTACCTTGCACTAAAAATCAGTGCTTGATATGCCTTTATACTCCGTCTGTGACTGCAGTGTGGACTGATAAATGCAGCCTCTCCACAAGCTTCAGAGTATCAGAGAAGTAGCCTTTTAACTGGTATTCAATGAGAATGTACAGGGATATGAGGACATCTACTGGCTGAACAAGGACACATGACACCCAAGGATAAAACCAGCAGGGAAATAATTTTGACTGGTAATTAAAGCAACATGGCTGAAGGATAAGATGTCAACATACAAAACTCTGGTTAATGAATTAGTAAAGGCATTATACTGTATCTTTCAAAGGTATTTTGACTCTCTAAACCTTGATTACATTCATAAAATTAATGACCATCAAATAATGTTTTTGGCAAGGAATCAGAGGATTTTCTTTTTTTTTCCAGACATAAAATAAAATATTTTGATGGAATCTGGTTCATTGGTGGGGCCTTTTCAGGTTTCAAAGCTTTGTTCAATTTCTCCAGTTCATTCTTCCTCCACTAGATGTCAGTACTGCTCTGTGTCATGTTACAGATCTGCTCATCAATCTGTAGTCCACTGCAAACGCCCATCATTTACTGTAATTATTCATTTATTCTGGAAAAATATATAGAAGCAGCTGAAACAAACACACAAAACGCCTCCTGTGCCGTTTCCAAACCATTATTCCTGATTTAAGAATGTCAATCTCACAGGTGTCAATATCTTGAAAAGAGCCTGGAAAACAGCTGACTCAGATACAGTAAGTGGTTCAATAAAATTCTCCAAAGATTTGCATTTGAAATCAAATTATTTAACCCCATTAGAAAATTGCTTTCACGGCGTACAGTAAGTGTTGGTAACAGCTGCTGGAGCTTTTCTGCACCGGAAGATGGCGGTGTCAAGCTTTATTTAACGCCCCAGCTCACTTGCCTCATGTCGTTTAAAAAGCGGAATAAATGTGAGCTCTTTAAGTCTTCTTCAGATATGATGGACCTTTAACTGCGGCGATATGAACGACTTTTGTGATGTTCTTTTAAAATCTACTTTTGTTCAAAAGGAAATTAAATGTTCAGCAGAACACATTTTGTGCAAAAAATATATATATTTGGAAAGAAAAGTAACAAGAAGTTGGCGCTGAAGGCCGATAATATATTGAAATGTAGGAGATACGGATTAAAATCTGTCAGTCGTGCGTAAAGTCCTGTTTTTCTCAGATCTTTGACTACTGATCGTGAAGATCTGTTCAGAAACATTTTTTTTTCACAATCTCTCTCTCTCTCTCTCTCTCACACACACACACACACACACACACAGAAGGAGGGGGGCGCGCAGGATCAGTCTCGTTGGAGGCTTTGGTTCTTCTTTGCTCAGTTACACTTCAGCAGTGTGGATGCGGGGGCTGAACCCAAACTCACCTCGGCTCCCTGCTGTCCCAAAAACACCCTTTACATAAAAAACGCAGTGATAGATAGTATCAGAGGAGGGAAATGTGGATGATGTATAAGATTACGTTTGAATTTCAAGCCTTTAACATCCCTTCAGAGTTATATCCCGTGGCGCTGTCCACTGGAGTGTGGTGCTGAATCCGTTTTGTTTTTGTCAAGTAACGCGGAACACTGTATTTTCCCGTCATGTTGCACTGTTAACTTTGAGATTAAAATTGAAAACATGTTTCCTCATGTAACTGAGCAGATTTTTTTATTTTTTTTTTAGATATATATACTTTTCCTACTTTTAGATAACCATATTGCGCCTAAATTAAAATTAAGACTGAGGAGGTGAAGTGTAACATTAACTGGAGTAAGCATCCTCGTCTCTGTCTTAAAGCAACTGGCTGGACGGCAGTGCGCACTCGGGATTTTGTATTTAATTAGCATAAAAGATCTTCTGGAGAGCAGCAGGACTGTGCGTCACAGCCATCGGTGAAGATGGGGAGGGGGGCACCTATGGGAGTCAACAAACTGCAGTGTGTATTCCTTCCACGGCCGACAAAACCAGTCCGGTTGATGTGAAATGATGACTTAGCTCACAGTGTTACAGGTGACTGGAGACAGCTGGGAGCGTCTGGGAGCCGAAGGGACGCAGCAGACGGACCTAAAACAGCGAGTGCTCTGATGAAGCCGGCACTGTGAGCTGTAGGTGAATCCCCAACCTGTGAGTGCTGCCCGGGACCAGCGCGTCACCTGAATGACGGGATATGAGACAATGAAGCAACTAGGGAAGACGGGGATAAAACGAGTCCAAGTCACGGGAGTGGAAAAGCGCGTGCGATGACGGACGGCGCAAGGGACAGAGAAGAGGTAAAGCAGAGGGAAGTTATCTAGCTCATTAGTAGGGCTCCCGGTGCTGGAAAAAGAAAACTAAATAAAAGACAGAGCAGATGTGCCAAGCGTGCGTAATTCTTTAAACAAATCAACTGGGGGAAGCTGATTTTCTTTCTCAAAAGACAAGACTTGAGCCGGAAAGAGAGAAAATCATGGAGCCGGAGGGGACCACAGAGGGACAAGCCACTAATATGGCACAATCTGCCGCCTCCAAACTGTCCCAGATGGGCGAAAGAACTAAACAACTGGGCAATGTAATCCAAGACCCAGATCGGCAGAAACGGATTATTCTAGTAATAGTCTGTATAGCACTTTTGTTAGACAACATGCTTTACATGGTAATTGTGCCAATTATACCCGATTACCTTGAAGAGCTACAGAAAGCAGCGGATGATGCCCAAGTCATTGACCGGCACAGCAACTTCACTAACAGCACCGTCCACAAAACAAGCAAGGGGAACTTCGACCTACAGATTGGTGTTCTTTTTGCCTCCAAGGCCATCCTGCAGCTCCTGGTGAACCCGCTAAGTGGCACGTTTATAGACAGGGTCGGGTATGACATTCCACTTTTCATCGGTCTCAATGTCATGTTTCTGTCCACCCTCACTTTTGCCTTCGCTGAAAACTACGCGACTCTGTTCCTGGCGCGCAGCATGCAGGGCCTCGGCTCGGCTTTCGCGGACACTGCGGGGATCGCTCTGATCGCAGACAGGTACACAGAGGACACGGAGAGGAGCAAAGCGCTGGGTATCGCCTTGGCGTTCATCTCTTTTGGAAGTCTTGTGGCGCCCCCCTTTGGAGGGGTCCTCTATGAGTTTGCAGGGAAGCGGGTGCCCTTCCTGATTCTGGCCTCTATTTGCCTCATTGACGGTGTATTGTGCCTGACTGTGCTGAAGCCCTTCTCTAACCGAGAGAGAGAAAACATGCCAGTGGGCACCCCCATTTATAAACTGATGATTGACCCTTATATAGCTGTAGTGGCGGGTGCTCTGACAATTTGTAACATCCCTCTCGCCTTCCTTGAGCCCACTATCGCCAACTGGATGGAGGAAACCATGCATGCCAGCCAGTGGGAGATCGGCATGACATGGTTCCCTGCCTTCTTCCCTCATGTTTTAGGCGTATATCTCACTGTCAAATTAGCAGCCAAGTACCCTCACCTCCAGTGGTTTTACGGGGCTATAGGTATGGTGTTCATAGGCGCGAGCTCCTGCACCGTGCCTGCCTGTAAAAACTTTGGACAGCTCATGATCCCGCTGTGCGGAATCTGTTTTGGCATTGCCTTCGTGGACACGGCGCTCCTGCCAACACTGGGTTTCCTGGTGGATGTGCGACATGTGTCAGTGTATGGCAGCGTGTACGCCATCGCAGACATCTCATACTGCGTGGCCTATGCCCTGGGGCCCGTGGTGGCTGGACAGATAGTGCACGACCTGGGCTTTGTTCAGCTCAACCTCGGCATGGGCCTCGCCAATGTGCTTTACGCACCGGCGCTCCTTCTACTGAAGAACGTAACACAGATGAAGCCTTCTTTCTCCGAGAGAAATATGCTCCTGGAGGATGGCCCGACGGGGCTGTATGATACGATTAAGATGGAGCAACGAGAGAAGAAGAGAAAGGGTTTGTGTACGACGATCGACGAGAATGGCATTGAAACCTTTGCGCAACGATCGTATTCAGAGGAGGAATCCTCAGGAGGAGAGTATGCGTAAAAGACCTTTAACTGAGTGTAAAACTATCAAAGTGCCCATGTAGAGTTGTGTGCATCCCGTCCGATTCAATCAATTGCATAACACGATTAGGATTGTGTAACGACATAAATTATTTACTGCTCCTGGTGACAATTCCTCCGGGTATTGTCAAATCAAGTAGCTTCAAGCTTTTGCAGTAGAAAGGCGCTCGCTGGCGTTTGTTCATCTTAAAGTGAGAGTATCGTGAATGATTTGTTTAGATAAATGTCTATTCATTAACAGTATTTATCACTGTATCAGAAACTGACTCATATTCAGGGATTATGTGTAAATGTATTTTAAGGAAAGAACAATTGTAACGTATGCGTCTTTCAATGTAACTTGTATTTATTTTTTTGCCAGAGTTGTGCTGCTAAACTGAATATGCAATACTGTGTGTCACACGACGCTGTTGGAGAGATGGACATGAACTGAAATGTGCGTCTTGTTGTCTGATTATTTTGTTTATCTTGGATGATGTACTTCTGGAATGCATAGCCTCATTGTGTGATCTGCGACTGTACATACATGTATATTCATGTACATAATTAAATCAATATTATGTGAATGAGACTGGTTATGGGAATCATTTATTTAGGCTATTAATTAAATTAGTTATTACAGCATGTGACACATTTATTGTCCTCTACTGGTGAAGGAATACACACGAACAGAATTATCATGATAATATATAAAAATGTGGTTATATTTATTAAGTGTGTATTCCTGGATTTTTGACTTTGAAGATGTATGAATTGAAAAATCGGAAATTAAACTTATTGAGGCCTATCCGGAGATAGTTTTGTGATGCTCAGTGGTTAAAAGGTGACTTCACCGACTTAAAAAAAATAGTTTGGAAACAAATTATAGCAATAATTTGATGTCAAATAACTCAACAGTTTGTAAAAGCCTCTGCGCTCCTTCAAAATGCAAATCTTTGCATATAATATTAAATACACACAACGCCAATTAAGTCAGTCAAATGCAGTGAGGTGGAAGCAATGTATGCGCCCAAACTGCTCGACGGAAAGTGTTGTAAATTCAAGAAGTCAAAGGAGGAAGTCCGTGCAAAACATCCTAATTGTTCCTCGGCACAGCGTGTGAGCATCCGAGGCGCTCAGCCGGTGTCTAAATAAGGTGGGGTGAAGATGTGAAGTGCCAAATAAACTTCTCGGCGAATAGCAGGACTTCTGGGAGGAGCCTGGCTGCCAGGAGGGTGAGGTACCCTGTCAGCATCTCTCCTGAGCCAGCGAGGGAGTTGCGCTCTTGCAATGCTGAGGATTCAAATATGCTCAAAATGATGGCAGGATAAAAGTAGTGAAATTTAAAAAGAAATTCCGCCAGAGATGGATTCAAGTCTAAATGGATAAAGCTAAAATCATTGCTTGATCCCCAGGACGAGTGGGATTGTCTTTTTGTCTTTCTGGTGAGTAAAATATTTCAATTTTTTTATGTGATGGTTTATTTCAGTTTGGTAAATGTTATTTATGAACGTTATTGCTGCATTTGAACATCTTGTGAAGTGCACAGCAAATTTCTGGAGTGGAATAATCTGGAGTCAGATTAAAAGAAAGAGTGATGTAGTTAGATTTTTGGAGTTAATTCTGTCATGGAGACTACAGCTTGGGTTCAGACATACTCTGTGGCGGAGTAATATTTTGGTGTTCATTCACCGGGTGTTGATTCAACTCGACTGCGGTGTCAATTAATCCCTGTAGACAAACGGTATGCCTCTGCTGCTGCCGAGCCTAAAGGTCTCTCATAAGGCAAGTAAAAGCTCTATTTCACTTTTCAAACTAAATCTCACGCTGTGACAGATTAATTGTCAGAGTTACTCCAATATAATTATGTATTTTTGAAGCTTAACACATTTTTTTGTGTTAAAAACTTCAGGAATTTGACCGAGATACTTTGCAGCAGCTTATCACTTAAAAAGCAGCTGAATCTGGTCCTGTTAAAAGGCGTAGTTGAAACACTAGAACACAGAGAAGACACATCTATCTCCACACTGACGCACAGGCCACTGTCAACCTTACAAACAGGGTGAAGTGCTATGAAGTTGACTATTGTGTTGGGCTCTTTGATTGCACAGGCACTGTTGAAAACATGCAAGTGTTCAGGAAAAACAACGCCTATCATTTTGCACAATTGCTTTTGTAACGTTTTAGTATGAAACCTGTTCCCATGACCATTTTGAAATCATCTACAGGTAGATACTGCTGGGAGAGATAAGGCATGTTCTGACATCCATGGGCGTGATTCATCTTTTTATGTTGCCCCAGAGGGTTTTATTGTTCAAGTTGGCAACATTGTTGGCTTGATGGAATCTATGTTGAAGTTATTCTTGCATTAATGTTTTTGTTAAGTTTAACTACGTTTTAAGTTAAAACCCCTTCTCATGTTAACACGATCCTGCATCACAGATTAGTTTTTTGCATTGTTAAAACAAGGCTGTTAAGCAGAAAGTGCAAACATTACATAATGTGTGGTATTGACAATGTGTGTACAGTTTTGTCAATACATCAATTTTTATTTACTTATTTTATATATCTGTCACTTCTATTTTGACCACACAACCTGACTGCTGTAGCTGCACTAGCAGTTTGTTTTATTATGAATGTTTGCTGTAACACAAAAAGCATCTATTCACTTTTGTTATACAAGACCTTATCCATGCATGTGGAGTTTTGAACACACTGTGGAAGGATTTTGCAAATTAAACATTTGTAATAATCAATTTTTTGGTAATTATTTTCACCTAAAACCTTTTTAGTATTGTAAAATTTTAACTCCACCAGTGTTAAATAAAACCTACTTCTTAGTGCTGTCTGTTAACACTACAAAAGAGTTAATGATAAGATTAACTCAAGGACAGAGTTGTGTTTTACTTTACGTGGGATTAATGTTTTAACTCCTACAAGAGTTCAGCTTTAACTCCTTAAAAGGGTTAAAAGGTCAACTTCCTAAAAAAAAAGAGTTACTTCAGCTCTTACGTCAGAGTGTACTGTGTCACATGCACTTGAGTTGAGTTGAACATCCAGAGAGTTTATTCCAAGGGCCAAAATTTGCTGGGCAATCTAATATACATATATTTTTTGGCATGACGGTGATATACTGAATTTATTGAGTACTGAAGTACATTTGTCTTAAATATTCTCACAGTGGTGCAACATTTAAAGTGAACTGTAGACCTTAATAGTGACTGATGTTGTTTTAAACTGCCTGAACTTGTTACTGATATAATTTTATTTGTGGACACAGAGTCTGTCTCAAAGGCTGCCCCTCTGCACACCGCCACCATGCCAGTTCTGGACCAAGAGCCCTCCAAGGACTTAGGGGGCAGCGATGTAAATACATATATATACATGTGTACTGTATTAATGTATGTTTTACTAGGATATGCATGAGAGATTAGTTTGGAACGTAAAAAATCAAATCAAAGTAAAGAATATTATTAAGACTGAGACATAAAAGTGACTTTAGGAATATATGTATGATATTTTGCAAGAATATGCTTTGAAATTTTAATTAAATATCTTATTCTGTGTCAAGTGAAGGGAATAATTTACAAATTTGGCAAGTAGTACAACTGCAAAGTGAATAAAGTATTAGTATATTTAAAGTATTTCCTTCATAAATTCTGATTATAAAAAGATTTAATGCATGTGATGAAGACTCAGAAATTGTAGATAAATTGATGTTACAAATTTAGGTAAAAAATAAAGAGTAGTTTTTCTTCCCTAACACTGCTCAGGGTCTGCCTAAGCTGCCAGTCCCGGCCTTGAAAGAAACGCTGGACATGTACCTGAGGTGCATGAAGCACCTGCTCACAGAGGAACAGTTCAACAAGACCCAAAATGTAGTGAAGCAGTTTGGAGCCCCTGGAGGAGTGGGGGAGCTACTACAGAGCAAACTCACGGAGAGGAGGGAAAACAAGGAAAACTGGGTAAATAAATTTTTAAAAAAGCTGGTCAAAAACACACAACAATGATGTATTCAAGTGACTTAAATTCCCTTAACATATTGTTTTCAACTAGTGACACTAAGCATTATGATGAAATTATATATGTGTTTATTTATTTTTTAAAGTTAGAACTTTAACAAGAACACATAAAGTGAGAACCATTTATATTTTCTAAATATGAATGTGATGTAAATTTCTAAATCCAAATAAACAGCATTTTGTGTCATCATAAATCAAATTTTACAAACCTTACTGATGTAAACAAACCTTTAAGCCTTTACGCAAATCCCTCTACATCCGACTGTAGGTGTACGACTACTGGCTGAATGACATGTACCTCAACAACAGACTGGCTCTGCCCGTCAACTCCAGTCCTGTGATGGTCTTCCCACAGCAGCACTTCAGGGCTCCCATTGATTCTTTAAGGTGTGAGACGCTGCACAACAGAGACAGAGGAGTCATGAGTAAAACCTCACCGGACAGGGCGCAAACGAATACAGCAGATACTGTAAATAACAAAGCTGTAATTACCACACATTGTAATAACCAAAAAGTCGCCATCTGACAGATTGTTACAGCACGGACACCTGAGAAATGATAGCGAACTGTATAAATTACTCAGAGACTGGCTTTAATTGATTATAGCAAATTGAACACTTCCTTGCTACACATTGACAGATAGGGTCATTACCCACAATACCTCAAGGACTGAGAGGCCAAGCCAGGCCACTGGTGTCAAGGTTGAGAGACAATGAAGGCTGTGGTTTGGTTAACGTGGTATTGATTTCCTTAACCAAATGATTTACATACAGCATTTATACTGGTAGGTGTAATACAGCCACACAAGAACAAGGCTAAATGCAGGGAATTATTACCAGAGTAGTAGTAGTAGTACAGAGAGAGTGAGAGGAAGTAACTTAGTACAACACGTGTGTATTTTGAGAAGTATTTTACAAAGTGAATTTTTTTTTCTAGGTTTGCCGCGCACTTAATTTCTGGAGTTTTGGAGTACAAGACTCTTCTTGATTCGTAAGTTCATGTACAACGAGAGCACCATCATCTTCAGCTGTAGTTCATGTGTGAATGAAAGGCCTGACAGAGTAATGTATATCCGTGTGTAGACGTGCCCTGCCTGTGGACTATGCCCGGGGCCAGCTGGCTGGAACCCCTCTGTGCATGGAGCAGTACTATCGCCTCTTCACTTCCTACCGCCTACCGGGCCCCGAGAGGGACACACTGGTGGCCCAGGAGAGTAGCGTGATGCCAGAACCTGAACACATCATTGTGGCTTGTAAAAACCAGGTCAGACACACTGAGAAAAACACGCCATAGACTTCTGACAAAGTACCAGTTCCTAGATTTTTCTGGGGCTTTCAACCACACCACACGGTCATATTCGGCAGATGGAGTTTGCCTAGTTGTCATGGTAATCAATCAGCTGACATTTGAGCTCAGCACTTTCAGGGCCTTTCATCTGTGTTGGCATATAGGTGAACCATGACCATTAATTCCTGACTTTGAGCAGTTTGACAAAGCAATCACAATCCTTTTGCTTCTTCTTCATCACATGGTCAAGAATGAGCCTTCAGATTTAACATCTGAGCCGAATTCAGAACAGATCAGCTCACAGAGTCACAGTTATACTTACAATACATCGTGTCCCTGTCACAGCAGAACATATGGATCATCACTCGCTGTAGCTGATGGTACTGTAAACAGGCTCTGGGAGCAAAAAACTTGACTCACAGTGAGTAACAGCCACATCCCACCGACAAGTGCTCTCTGTTAGGTTCATAGAACATGCGTGGCGTTTGCACATCAGCTCGTAATCTTCACTTTTGTCACTACAGTGCAGCTCCACAGAGGTCATCAGTTATGCTACAAGAGTCAAAGAAGCTCAAACAAGTCTTTAAATAAGTACACTAGTCAGAGATATGGTGGCATGGTGGTTAGCACTGTCGTCTCACTGCAAGAGGGTTCCAGCAATAAAGATTTACAACCAATTACTGAATCTCTGTCCAGTTCTTCGTGCTGGATGTGGTGATCAACTTCCGCCGACTGAATGAAAGAGACCTGCTGACTCAGCTGGAGAAGATCGCCAGGATGGCTGACAACGAAGAAGAGCGGCTCCCACCTATTGGTCTCCTCACGTCAGATGGACGGACAGAGTGGGCCGAGTCTCGCAGTGTGCTAATGAGAGGTATGAGACTAAGACAGGTGGGTCTCAGTGTTTCCAAGACTGTTTGCTCCACCAAACTGACAGGTGTTTGTGTGTTATACTCTAGAGTCTACTAACAGAGACTCTCTGGACATGATTGAGCGTTGTCTCTGTCTGGTCTGTTTGGATGACGCCACCGGGGCCGAGCAAAGTGACACCACACGTGCCATGTTGATGCTGCATGGTGGAGGAGTGGCCAAGAATGGGGGCAACCGCTGGTACGACAAGCCAATGCAGGTTAGTGAGCACAGCTAGCTAGTGAGGCTACTTTAATGTGTATTCCAACAAGTTTCATTATGTCTTTATGAATGATATCTTGTGCTTTTTCCTTCTACTCAGACATCAGTAATTAAATTCATACCTGACATGTTTCGACTGAGCCTTCTGCCTTCCTCAGAAGTGTCACCCGAGGTGTCAGAGGAAGATGGAAGGCTCCGTCGAAACATGTCAGGTACGAATTAAAATACTCTTGTCTGAGTAGAAGAAAAAAGCACAAGATATAATTTATAGAGACATAATATTATAGGATGAAAGGAATGTAGATGACTGAAGGATGCTATAGCTCCTCAGTTAGAGAGGAAAATAACACAACTGATCAAATATATGTTCATCTCGCTGGATGTAATTAGCCAATCCCATACCAAATTAAGATCTTACATTTAAAGAAATTCTGACAGGGAGTGGACGTTCCCATTGGATCACAGCCTGATGTCATTAGCATGAACTTTGATGGAGATGTTTTGATGAAGAATTCAGATCACTTGAATGAATTGAAGGCTTCCTCTCTAAATTATTTCTTCACTGCAGGGTGTAACATGTGGATGAGATGTATATGAAGGAACATGTGGTTACAGTACAGAGCAGAATACACAAGTACAGCGATGCAACTGAATATGAGTTGAATCTCAGATAATCTAGCATTGCAGTTTGGTTCAACTCAAGAAATTCACACTGACAATAGCATGACTGTGTCAGTTTGTCGTAGGAGCCGACGGCTGCTGCGGAGTCGTGTGTGAACACTCACCATTTGAGGGAATTGTTCTCGTCCAGTGCACAGAGTATCTACTCAAGTACATGTAAGAAATGCAAAATGTGTGTGTGTGATACGTGTTTGCATATGCTCAGAAAATCCAAATAAGAATACCCTAAAAAAAACATGCCAAATTATATATTCCCATGTGACACCAGGATTGGCAGCCCATCAAAGCTGGTCAGGGCTGCGAGCGTGAGCGAGCTGCCTGCTCCACGCAGGCTCCGCTGGAAGTGTACTCCAGAGATTCACAAACTCCTCGCCTCGTCTGCTGACAAACTGCAGAGGTGTGGGCTTACTCTGGTTTCTGTACAATTAGATACATGAATACATGCTCAGCTCACAGCAGGATTTATCCTCATATCCTTATCTGTCCTTGTTGGCTCAGGCAGGTGAAAAATCTGGACATGAATGTCCACAAATTCTACGATTACGGGAAAGAGTTCATCAAGAAGCAGAAAATGAGTCCAGACGCCTACATCCAGGTTGCTCTTCAGTTAGCCTACTACCGGTAAGACAAAAATGATTGTAACAGGACTGACTGTAATATGTCACATTAACCCAGAGCTCCAAGCTAAATGGCTTTTCCTTTTGTGTGCTACTGCAGATGTCATGGCAGACAGGTGGCAACCTATGAGAGTGCTTCTATACGACGTTTTCAGGAGGGCAGAGTGGACAACATCCGCTCAGCCACACCAGAAGCCCTGACATTTGTCAAAGCAATGACTGACGGGAAACAGAGCACAAGTGTAAGATGTTTAACACTCAGTTTAAATAATGAAATTAGCTTTTTAGAGCTTTTTAGATGTGGCTAGGCTTACTGTATATGAAGGGATTTAATAGCGTAGGTACTGATTCTCTGTTGTACATCTCCAGGATGCAGAAAAGATGGAGCTGTTACGAGGTGCAATAACTGCCCAGACAAAGTACACTATTCTGGTGACTATTCTCCAACCTCGTCCACATCCTCATTACTGTTACAATGTTGACTTTGTTTGTTAAAGGAAATACACTAACATATGCATTCATTTTCCTCGCCAGGCTATTACAGGGATGGCAATAGACAATCACTTACTCGGACTACGTGAAATTGCACATGAACTGAAGATAGAGAAGCCAGAGATATTCAAAGACGACGCCTATCTCATCAGTAATCAGTTCATTCTCTCTACAAGCCAGGTATTGTCATCTGATTTTACACGTTAAACTGAAGCTGTATTTAATAAAAATGTATTAAAGAGGCACTCCATTGATTTTACACATGAAGATCAGTTTACTCATCACAAGGACTACTGCTCAGCCTGTGAAACAACTGTATAATGTCTTCCTCTGTGGCTCCACAGGGAGCTTTGTAAAGTCAACATCGTCATGGTTTTCTTGGCTTGTGCTTGAGATGTAAAATTTGTAACGGAAAGTTTGATAGAAAAACTGAGTGGGTTGAGTTTGAAAGAAGTCTGCATTTAGGAGCCAAGGGTGTTCAACTAAATATAGAGCTGCAACTCCAATGATCCAATCGCAGTATCTAAAAATAAAGGCTGACGTTATCCAGTGTCTTGCTTGGTTGGACCAACAGTCCAGAACCAAACACTTTTTGGATAATTTGAAGAACAAGACAAACTTTTAATCCTCACATTTAACAACCTGGAACCATCAGAAGTGTAGTATTTTTGGCTGCAACCAGCAGCTCTATAGCTCACTCTATCAGTTGGTTGGTTGGTGGTTGGTCAACGAAAATTGCCCCACCTTCTGTCAGCCACAGCCATAGGAGGCTGGAATTTGGGATGGAGGTCAAGTGTGTGTGTGTGTGTGTGTGTGTGTGTGTGTGTGTGTATAAAGGAGTGTGTTTTCTTTCATGCTTATTGGCTAAAAGTGGGATGCAGAGGGAATGGCCTATAACAAAAACCCAAACAACTTTAAAATAGACTCAAAGGCTCAAGATTTTGCCAAAAGATTGGTAACAAGCCAAACGACAGCTGACTAACTGCTCACGCCACAAAGGGGGGGAGCGGCCTGTAACAAAAAGGCGCATAACTTCCAAACAGTTCAGTTAACCAAAGCTTCATCCCATTTTATGACTGATCAACCAGTTGTAAAAGAAGGAATAATTGGACAAGTGATAAGTGTTGGGGTGTGTGTGTGTGTGTGTGTGTGTGTGTGTGTGTGTGAGACAGAATGTATAATCGTATAAATGCATGCATGTACCTGGTTGCAGCTATTTTGGAGTCACATTTGCTGCTTAAAAAATGACTTAAACAATGAATCCGTTTTTTTCAGTAATCGATTACTTGTTGCATCTCTAAATGAATGACACTGCTGAGATGCATCATGGGAGGTGCTAACATGAACATTTTTAGAGCATGACTCATACTAGAGACAAAAAGACATAAAAGATAAGGCACCTCAGTCTCAGCTACTTTAGTTTTGATCATTCTTTTCTGTCTCTTGTAAGTCCTCCAAATTTATGAAAGTGCGATACCAAATCACTGGAGTACCACTTTAATGTGCACTGGAAAGATAGAGATTTGTTTTTAATAAAATGGCACTTTATTTTTAGTCAAAACTGCACGTTAGGTTTTGTTAATATAACTAGCAGACTCTCAATTGTCTTGTCTCACCCTGTCCACCTACAGCAGTGTTTGAACACACCAGTAAAACTGTCGGCTCCTCCCTCAGGTTCCTACAACTGTTTAGATGTTCTGCTGCTACGGACCCGTGGTTCCAAACGGATATGGAGCGTGCTACAACCCTCAGTCGGACCACATCATCTTCTCTGTGTCCAGTTTCCGTGAGAGTGAGCAGACATGCTCGGCAAAATTTGTCAAGTGTCTGGAGCAGGGACTTCTGGACATGAGGGATCTGTGCAATAAATGTAACTCCAGCTCCAATCTGACCCAGCAAAGACAGGGTCAGACGCTGGAGACGCACACGCAAACAGACACAAACTGGCAGAGAAAGACACCGCAGAGACCGGCTGACCTGACCAAGAGTCAGCAAACACTGCCACAGGTTGTGCTGAAGACACCGGACCAGACTAAAGTGGAGGCTCAAACCCAGACTGCATCACTGGGAGAGACTTTGAAGAACGAGCGTCAATCATAGGAGACTCTTGGTGAAAATAGTGGTGGTGTGGTTTTAGATGTGTGTTTTGTGCTGCAACAACGTATTCCTCAAGTCATAACTGTGATCCAAAATGTTATGTAAAGCTGTTTAGTTGTATCCTGTACTGTACAATGTATGAAGTGCTGATGATAATCTAATTTACTTATTCTTAGAGAATATTAGAGGTGTTTGGTTCTTATAGAGGACGTGTTCAGGTGTTGTCCCACAAAAATATCAAATATACTGCAGTAATTTTAATGTCTGTCAAAATGTTTAACTATATGAAGCTAAAAAAATCAAGGCACAGTTGAGTTTTGATTGTTGTTTTGCACCAAACTGAGATGAATCAGCCAAAGAAAAGAGTAAATGTAATGTCTGGTGAAGAGAACTCTTTGAGTCGGTGAGTTATGATAAATGGCTGATTGTCTCTCTGTATGTCTATTTGCAAATCGCATGCTGCTATCTAATGATTTTCTGAAGATTAAGGTCCATTGTATAACTAGAATGTTCTATGCAATTAGTGTTGTCTTTATAAATTGTGTCTAATGTACCAACAATACAGGTACTTAAATGTCTGCTAAATTTTTTTTTATAAAGTTCATATTGTACTGTATCCTATATACTGGGGGAAAAAAACTAATGATCAAGATTTAAAAGGGATTTGTTTAGTTTATCAAAGAATGTTAAATGTGATAAAACTGTGTATTTGTAAATTTGTGAGCAGAATATATCAATTAGGTTATTTATTTTTGTATGATATAACGTAATGTTACAAAGTGTAAATGTAAGCTATAAAAGTAAGTACATGAAACTTACTAACCAGAGGTGATCACTGTGTTTATGACTGTCCAAATATTGTATTTATTGAGTGCTGTTGAACATTTAAAGAAAGAAGCCAACGTCAAATTAGGGCTTATGTTAATTTTGCTGTTCACAGAGTAGATGTATATCAATACCATGTTTTAAAAAAATCCTCTAAATGTGTTTTGTGACTCACATATCCATTTAGTGCACATTACAGGTACTGAAGCAACTCAGTGTGTCGCTACCTGCTCTGGGAGTGAGTTTTTAATTCAATATAATTTATTTGTTTTTACAAAAATATTGCACATTAATCAACATCACTGTAAATGTGTCAGTGTTAACCAAAAGGCTAATTTTAACTCCTGGAATTATATGAATTTATTTTTTTGTAAAGTATAATTATCATCATGACATAGTAAGTTATATTATAGTATCTTATCTGTGATATATGGTACAAGGTCAAATGTACAATAAAGTTTATTGAATTTAAGAGAATCCGAGTCCTAATTTTCATTCAGTGGAATCTTCTAGCATCTTGTGAAATCTGTTAATAATATCATTTATAAAGTACAGTGTGGTTCTCATATTGAGACTTAATGCCTTAGAATTGTTTGGAAACATCTTATGGCCTGACATTTGACTTATCATAGTCTAATTCAATAGAATTCAATATAACTTTATTTATCCCAAAGGAAATTATTGTGCCAGAGAATCGTTTGATTAGAGTGACAAAAAATACAGTAACAATTAACGTTTACAAACCAGTAACAACCAGATCAACCAGTGGGTTCTGGGCCTACAGTTTTGTTTAAAACAATAGACTATTAAATATGAGTCAAAATGTGAAAAATATAAAAAATAAAGTTTTTAATGTGATACTCAGAAATGTAATGTACTGTGTCTAAGTATTGGATCACTTTATCAAGTGAAGTAAATGGGATGCTGGACACATTTCAGAGAGGAGGTCATGCTGGCATCAGGTGCACTGTGTGTGACGGTTACCCGGGTGACTTCAACAAACAATGCCGGAAAACGCGCGTGTGACACTTTGCTACGGACCTTATGAATCCAGTGGAGTAGTTAAACACAGGACCTTCCGCCTGCAGGGTCTCCAGGGTAAGGACACCTGCATGTTGTCTGCTTTCCTGACTGTTTTAGGCGAAGTTTAACACTGTTCATCCAATATGTCCGCAGCTGCTCTGAAGGCGCGCGGGCACCAGTGCGTCTTGGAGGAAACGCGCGAGTGGAACATGGTGGAGCTCGTGGTCAACGGGGAGGTCGTCTTCAGGTGTAATATCAAGCAGCTGGAGTTTGGTGAGTTTGGTAAGATGTGACGAGAAGCGGAGGCGACGTGTGACGTTATTGTGATGTCACTGTGATGTAGAGCAGAGTCACTGTGCATGTTTTTCTCCCTGAAGGTGGAGACGGACAACTGGACCCTGTCTGTAAAGAGGCTGTGACTGCTGTGGACAACGCTTACTGAAGATAACAGACAACAAACACCCATGTGCATTATTTGCCTTTTTTTTTTTTTTTTTTTTAAATAACCCAGACTGAAGTTACTTTTATATATAACTTCATTTCTGCTTTTTTATTTGAGTTGCTTCATGCTGTTGGTGATGGCTTTAACTGCACTGACAGTACATTATTGCAAGGCTGCTGCCCCTGGGCCCCCAGAAGTCTGCACATTAACTGTATGTGATTTGGTATTGCAGATCTGTAAGGGAATTTGCATCATTAACGTGCACTATGGTGGGACTTGCATCATTATCTTGTGGGCCAGTCTTTTTCAGAGGGCGCCTTTGTCAAAATAAGGTTTTAACACATTCATTGTGTAAGCTTATATTGCACTCATCTGGTGCATATTCCAGGGTTATGTTTAGGTCTACTTTTTGTTTACTCCTGAATTATGTTTAGTTTGAACAAATAAACTTCTGGGGCAGCAGAAGCTCAATCCATAGGAACTTGGGTTGGGAACCAGAGGGTCGCCAGCTAAAGTACCTAAACAGGCCAAGTATGGAGCATGACTGGTAGCTAGAAAGGTGCCAGTTCTCCTCCTACGCACTGTCGAGGTGAACTTGAGCAAGATACCAAACCCCTAACTGCTCCATGGGCAGCCCCCTCGCCCTGACATCTCTCCATTTAAGGCATGTATAGGTCCTGTTTGTGCATGGGTGTGTATTTCAGGCCTGTGTGTATATGACAACTGAGTGAAAACACTAAATTTCCCCTCGGGGTTAATAAAGTACTTCATCCTCCTCTTCTTATTTTAACTGATGATTTCTGGGTTTCTGGGCAAATAACAAACATGCCATATGCAATCCACTGTGGGCACTTTACC
>JAPZEB010000003.1:16414824-16429368 GCA_029783705.1 Chaetodon striatus | reverse complement strand
TCAGGAAGTCGTTTTCTCATGCTTCGCAAAGCATTGCATTTATGTGCTACAGGGGATCAGTTAAGACATTCACTGTGGCTGAAAACTGGGAGAGACTGAAAAAAGAGCTGTGGATTATAAAAAAGGGGAGAAATGCTTTACAGCTCAGAACTTTATGCCCCAACTAGTTCTGCTTAAGAGGTTCAAAGTTCTAATTAATAACGTACAAAGCCTCATTTGTACTGTAAATGTAAATACTGTAAAATTCTGTAATCTGAGATTCTTTTCGAAGACCTGATTTGATATAGTATTGTAATATAGTGTTAATTTTGACAGATCATGTCATGATAAGGCAATGAACAAATAAAGATACAACTAGTTTGTGCCTCTCATGTTTTCATATTTGCAACTTTGATTTTATTCCAACACTGTTTTCCTTAACGATTAATACAGAACAAACACAATTTTTGTGATGTCAGCGAGAAAATAAGAGTTTTAAGACTCTAACGATGTCTTCTAAACATGAACAAGTGTTGTAAAATGACAAAGTTGGCTTTTTTTAATAGCAGTGGGTTTTTATGGGTGACTTAAATGCAAAATTTCAAATGTAAAATCAATCATTACAAGACAAGCAGAAACTGGAGCTAAGTAAGACACACATAAAATATAGTGAAGACCACGCTACACTTTACCGGTTTTCTGAATGGCAGCAGAATCTGCCGTCTGAGCACATGACAGTAGTTAGCAGGCGTGGAGCAGTTGACCACGATCCAGTTACAGTCGTACAGCTGCTGGACTTCAAAATCTCCACTCAACTCCTTTGTTAAAAAACAAACAAACAGAGGAATTAAAAAGGTTATTGATTCTGAAAATAGAAATTTAACTTTAGACAAAATTACAGAGTTATAGTTTTGGTTGCAGCAATGTTTTTTTTCTCATAACTTGGCAGGAGATGTAGCGCATGAGTGCATCAGTGCACTGTATCTCTCCCTCTCTTACACACACACATACACACACACACACGCACACAGGACAGAGAATGTTAATCCCTCAGTATGCTCCCACTAATAGTTTGATCAATATCACATTTGAAGATGAATCTGGAGAGCTTCTGCTGATACAGCCCGCTGTGGTTCCCTCCTTGAATGTTCCCTCACCCTTGGGACCTGAGTTACTGCTGAACACCAACTCTTTGGAGGCCATAATGAAGACACTTCTCAGCTCTAGAGAAATTGGCAATCATCACTTAAGCCAACATTTAAGTGGTCATGACATCAGCAAAGCCAATAAAACGGGAAGCTATCAGATGTTAACTGCAGCGCACCGTGTGGCGTACTATCTGCATTAGCTAATGATGCTCCCCAAACTGGTCGCCATTTGACACATATTGTAAATTGTTAATGTGAACATACGGGGAAGTGATCGGGATCATCTTTGCTCATTTGTAGGAAGCGTTCAGGTCGAGCTGATGAATGTTCTGGACCCTGAGGACAAAAGAGAATAGGAGCAAGACACATAATGACAAAGTAGAAGAAGAATCCCATTAAAACATATATTCAAAAATATCCAAACTTGTTTGTAAATACTACAGAAAGATAAAAGTATAGGCGGGTTTATTTCCCCTCGTACCATTCCCTCCATCCCATGTGGCAGCAGCAGGACAATACCATTGTTGCGGACCCACTTGGCCTGGCCTGGGCTGATGAACTGGTCGATGATACACTGGGCTGTGTTGTGAAAGTCTCCAAACTGGGCCTCCCAGAGGATCAGAGCATTCGGGCTGGCCATGGCGAAGCCAAGCTCAAAACCTGAAGACACAGTCATCATTACACGGAGCAATAAAATGACTTATGAACTATAGCAGCGACACTCAGCTTGCTTTGCCCAGGGCCCCTTTTGCAAAATGACAGGAGGCCAGGGGCCAGTGTCTACAATAGATTTTGACATCTTGTTGACATTCAGAGCACAACAAATAATTCCCAGTGTGAATCAATTTATTTTTTTTTGTGAATTAGAATATGGTCAGTGCCAGGCACCCTATCATGGGCTGCAAGTTCAGCATGCTGTGTGGCTCAAGTGGCTTCTCACCGAGCACTCCATACTCTGATAAGGAGCTGTTGCAGACGGTATAAGGAGCCTGGTTGGCCCATAAGTGGTTCATGGGAACACAGGTACGCTTGTCCACCTCTTGGTCATGCAGGACATGATGACGGTGACTGTAAAACATAAGAGAAACACAAATGACTGAAACAGGAAACTAGAACCAAGACTACAGACATGTCACTGGCTCTGTGAGGGTGTAGACTAAGCTGTGCTTTGAGCTAACATGCTCACAATGAAAATGCTGACATGCTGTAACCATGTTCACCATCTTAGTTTAGCATGTTAGCATGGCAGTATTAACATTTTAGTTATTTGGATTCATCCTCTGGCGGCCATAACAGTCTATACAACAGCTAAGATATTTTAGACACAAAGTGACACAGACACTACCATCCCTAGATGACAGCCATGTTGTCAGCATGGATAAAAAGCACCACTGTTGTGCCAAGTCACCCATTTGTCTATGGTTCTTAAAAGGATCGTGGAGCATCCAAAATAAAATAATGTAATGACATCATCTGTAATGACATCATATATATCAAGTGGAATATAAATAAACAAAAAAACCCAACACAAACCCCATTGAAGAGGCTGTGACACATGCTGTATACAAAAAGCTTTTCAGCAGAGCTGCGACTTATGATAACTTTAATTATTTATAAATCTATTGAATCCTCACTCTTTTTTTTTTTTTCTACAAAAAAATTTAAAAAACGTTTTGAAAAAAAATCAACATGTTCTCCCCATGTCGGTGTGGGGTTTTTTTTCGGGTACTCCGGCTTCCTCCCACACTTCATAGACAGGCAGGTTAGGTTAACTGGTGACGCAAAGTTGTCCGTAGGTGTGAATGTGAGTGTGAATGGTTGTCTATCGCTGTGTCAGCACTGTTACAGTCTGGTGACCTGTCCAGGGTGTACCCTGCCTCTCACCCAATGTCAGCTGGGATAGGCTCCAGCCCCCCCACCACCCCCAACAGGATAAGTGGTTACGGAAAATGAATGAATGAATGAACAATAGAAAACAAAAAAACAAGAAATTGTCACATTAGAGAAGCTGCAACCAGCTATTGTTCATCAGTTTTGCTTCATAAATTGCTTAAATGATGAGCTTCTTATTGATTATTGATTTAACTAATCATTTCACCCCTAGTATTTAAAATACAGGACAAAAAACAAAGTGTGGTATTTGTAACAGCAGAACAGCACTGCCACAAAAGATTTTTGGGACTCTAAGCGGTCTTAAATGTTGGTGGTGAAAAAACAACAGGAATTCTCTAAAAGGTTTTTAACCCAGAGGACGCAGGAGCACTGTAAACACACACAGCGCAGTGCGTGTTTTCTGGCCCATAAAGGCACTCCATGATGAGGACTCCCCCTCTCTCCTCATCTTCAGTCAGTGTGAGGCCCAACAAGAGTTGATGGGAGCAAAGAGCCAAGCGTTAACAAGCTCTGCCAGTCCGCTCGCTCCCAGTGTAGGAATCAGCCTTCAAAACCAGCACGATCAGACAATCACTTAAACCCCTTTAACATCACTTTAATGACATCTACACACACACATACACTCAGACACACACACACAGCGTGAGAGGTTATGCAACGGTCAGCCGGAAGACCGGCAGGAAATCACCAAAATCAATCGATTGTTAACTTGAATGTGATATATTACCACCTACAAGACTAGATGATCACGCTCTAAGTCCTTTGAATAATATCGCCCATAATTATGGACTAATGAGGGCACATAATGTATGGCATAATTGTTTTGTTTGATCCTTGCTCCATATTCGTATATGCACTTTCTCTTTAAGAAATCCTTTGATGAACAAACAAAATCAAGGGCATCCAGCAATAATTGAGGTAACACAGATAATTTCATCTTTCATTTTCTCAGACCCAAAAATCTCACGAGAATGAGGTCTTTCTGCGGGATTGCCTCATAAACTGTGTGCCCACCTCTCCTCTTCTTTCTTTCTTTCTTTCTCTCACACACACAAGCACACAAAAAACACACACACTTTTTCTGCCTGGGGGCCCCATTAGTCAGGGAAAGGGGTGCACAGCGCACGCAACCCACCCAAACACGACGACTGAATCCATTAGCGCACGCTGTTACGTACATCACAGAAACGCAAGCAGGCCCACTCAACTGTAACATGCCAATATGCTCAGCTCCTAAGCACTGTGAAGGGAAACAGTAGTGGGGGATGAAAAAAAAGTGTAGGTGGGAGAAAAAGCAATAAGGGGTGATAAAGGGAATGAAGTCTCGTTGAAGTACAATGAGAAAGAACACTGACTCTAAACTGACACGGAGGAGGATTTAAATAAACAACAGGTGATACAGAGATGAAGGGTGGATGTAGTGTTTGACTGCTGTCATTTTTTTCCCAGCCAGGCAAATTACGCTGCTGAAGGGGACAGCGGATGGGAAGAAGTAGATGTCAGTGGTAAATGTGCAGCAAAAGAAAAAGCCCTGTAGCCTCTGGTTAGTTAGTGTGATATATGTCGCTGTGAGCTGAGAGGGAGGGGTGGAGGGGGGTGGTGTCAGTGAAGATGGGCTGGTGGAGAAATGATAGGGGACAGATGAGACAGGCACAGTGAAAGGGGGAGCTGGTTTTGTTCATGTGTCACTCGTCCCTCCATACCATGACAACACCATGTGGGCTTCACTGTTCCCAGGAGACTGAGCTGACGTCTTCTGTCTGTCAGACTCCCTGTGCCACCCTCCCTACCCCACCCTCCCAATTACTTAATTCACTTTCTTCAGGTAACTGTTCTTTACTCTTAATCTCTGGTCAGGCGGGCTGAACCTGACAGACTCAACACCCGTACCAACATGATTTCAAAAACAGTTAATGTGAGGAAATATCAATGTAAGCTGCATTCACCTCGACTGACCTGCAAATGCCTTATAGTCCCCCAAGAGGAGCTGGAAAGCGTCGCCAGGGAGAGGGACATGTGGGGTCTTTGCTTTGCTTGCTGCCCCTGCGACCCGGCCCCAGATAAGCGGATAAAAATGGATGGATGGATGGGCTGCGAAAACTATAGTCCTCCCATTCATTTGAATGTGAGTGGTGCATCTAGGCTGTGAAGGTGGGGACTGCAGGGGCAGCCGTAAAAAAAATACGCAATGGCCTGCAGTGAAACATTGAAACAGAATCAGCAACATGTTGCAGTGGCCAATCAGGTAACCACCTAGGCTTTTTTTTATTTTTGCAATTACTTTAAGTCCCCTTTTTTTGTCTTTTGTCTTAATCTTATTTTATAAAACATCTTTTGGCTGTTTGTGTGTGCCTGTCTCTGTCTTTTCTTTTGCAAAGAATATATATTAAAACGTAACTGGCAAACACACTGGAAGACACCCGCAGTCCACAGGAACAGTAATACGAGCTCTTTCAACCGTAATGTTGTAGTGAGGAAAAGAAAAAACAATGTATGAACAGCCTGTGTGTACAATCCTACAAAAGAGAGGAGAGCACTCGTTTTGTTTGTGTGTGTGCATATGTGTCTTTTTTGGCAGTAAAAATAATACAGTGATGATAATCAACAGAAATTCTACAGCTCTTTTAAGCAACATAAACAAAGTTACTAAAGACAAGTACTCAGTCACTGAGATGGGGAATTTGGCTTTCTATAACTGGTCTTCACCGTCTGTTCCCCCATAAATGGGCCGTTTAAGTGACACTCCTTCACAACCACACAACCCTGTAGTTACTTGCTGCAACATCTGAATGAATGCAGCCTAAGAGTCATTGTATGGCTGGTTTATGTAGTCGCACTTATTATCATGGCATTTTGGATATCTTCTAATACTAAAATCAGTATACGACAATATGGCAAATGTTTGCCAAATGACATTTGAAATGGTGTTTAAAACAATGAACTGTGCTCCAGTGATAAAAAAAAAAAAAAGTTTATATGTGACAACACATTTGTTGAATGATAAAAACCGTGAGATAATTTGATCTTGATATGATCTGTCTCAAAGTTTATTACCAATATATAATTAGCACCCACTCGTGAATCATCCTAAGGAAAGATAAAGCCAATCTGTCATAGAAAAGAAACTGCCACTGAGTTCATTCACTGAGAGGAGAGACTGTGACTCCACAAGGACTCCTGAGCTATAAAAATGAAGATGGTAAAAATCAATATCCTCAAAATGCTCTCTTTATTCAGTAACGACACTTGACACATACTTAATACTTCTACTTGATGTTACACTCTAAGAGCTCCTCCTAGTGTTAATATGAGAAGGCATAGAGATTTAAACAAAGATTCATTTTGATCCTTGCAGAGGCAAATTTGATTTTTCAGTTGTGCTGACATGGACTCACCTAAAGGTGCCCCGCTCTACATCCTGCCCGCTGAGTCGCACATGGATGCCATCTTTGAGAAGGGAACCAAAGGCCATGTATTCTCCTAGAGCCCAGTCCATCTGGCGATTCTTCACCAGGTCAGCACGACCTCGCAGGATACGAGACACACCTGGAGAGCACTCACATACACAGAGGAGCACAAATGAAACCGAGAGATGTCTTAGGAGAGCACTCGGGAGAGGAGTGTAAAAAGCAATGGACTGACATACTGTACTGTAAATAACATTAAAAACCCCTGTGGCAGTCTTAATTACTATAGCATGAGCCAAATCAGCTGTACAGGCCAAACACCTGCTGTTAGGAAAAGCTGTGTTTACAGGTAAACTGCTTTAATTGACTTAATATCATCCATGTAGACAAAAAAAATAAGTGTGGCAATAAGGTTGATGTGTTTTCATTTATTCAATAATGTGTGCTCTCCTTTGTGTAGATTCCTAGCACAGCATATTGGTATGACTACCATCATCGGCATTGCTACGACCCTTAGCCTGTCTCTGCTCTATTCTCCAACTCACCAGGGTGGATTTTAAAATCTTCCAGAGGCACTGAGGAGGCTGTCTGGCCAATGTGCTGCAGAACCTCCTCATCCAGTCCTGTGGGGACACAGCTCATGCTCTTGGGCTCTCCCTCTGCCGTAAAGAAATCTACAGAAAGAGAGACAGCGTCACATCAACAGAAACAGAAAGTATTCTCAGAGAGGCAGTCGATCAACAGGAAAAAACTGAACTTAAATTACTGGAAGGGAAAATTTACCTCGCCAGGGGGAGTCGAGCCAATGTCGAATGTGTAAAATCTTTTCATCCTTGGAGCTGGTGTATTCCTCCTCACATATCTTGTCATATTTTGCAACTTCTTCCTGCAGCCACATTTGGCAATGTGTTATAGGGACAATGAAAATGTCACATATTGAGTGATGCACAGTTTGTTTACTTCAATTAAAGGACTACAGCTGACTAACCAAAACTGTGTGTAGCGAGAAAGAGAGAAAGAAGAAATATTGGAGGAGGAGAGAAGTCTCCACCAGCAGTAATGGTTCCCGCTTTGCTATATTACAAATGGGGCTTTTGCAAGAGTCCAAATAGCGGGCCACACAACAGAAAACAATGTCCATCAAAAGCCAGAAAGGAGCACACCAGAGAGGAGCTGCAGTATTTCTCTGACTGACACGTAGTATAAAAAAATGTTGAGAATGGATGTTACGATCAAAGTTAGTGTTTTGGATGAAGAACCTGAGCAATTCCACTGAATGGCGGCAGAATCTGAGGTATACTTCAGCTTCATTGAGCAATATATACTCTATGTGAGGGATTGTGGGGCTGGGTGATTGAGCTGAGGCAGTAAATTGAAAGTCAAATATACAGCAGTGCTGGCACAACATATTTACTTGAAGGCTAGGGTAATATCTAAGTGTGATTTAATGCACATAGTCCAGCGAATGGTGATGCCAAATAAAACAGCATACAGTAGCCGCTACCAGTATACAGTATATTTAACAAACACAAACAGCTTTAGATCACAAACCTCAAATTCCTGCAGCGTCACCACTCCCTCTGCAATGAGCCTGTCGGAGTACTTCTTCAGTACATGTTCCTGCCGACGGATCTGTTTGTACATCAGTGGCTGGGTGAACATGGGCTCGTCCATCTCATTATGGCCAAAGCGCCTGTAACAAACCTGTAAATACACACATACAACCCATGTACAAGTGTGTACATATAGTTGTGTTTGCTGCTTAGACTCAGCTCTGACTAACCAGGTCGATGACGACATCCTTGTTGAAGGTGGACCTCCACTCTGCAGCCACCCGGCACACGTATATGACTGCCTCGGGGTCGTCAGCATTCACGTGGAAGATGGGTGCATTAACAACCCGAGCCACATCAGTGGGGTAGGGTGAGGAGCGGGCCACTCGAGGGTCTGTGGTGAAGCCAATCTGAGAGGCAACAATCACAGGCCAAATTTGACATCATTTAGAGCCTACAATCACATGTACAGTAGAGATGCATGACCATATGGGCACGTCATCGGAATCAGCAGATAAAGGCATTAAATGAAATATCAGCATCAGCATGAAATAAAAATTTCTGCTGTTATGATGATGCTTTAATTATGTCACTTTCATAAGTGGAAATAGGTTGAATTTGCCCTGGTTGCAGCAATTGTCGGGAGTGTCTAAGGGAGAGCATCTAAGCCTGTTAAAGTAGTATTGCAGTACTATAGTTTAGATAGATAGTTAAGATTTTTAACATAAGATAGAAATAAATGTACCTCACAAATTCAAATCTAAGACTATTTTATGACTTTCCAGGCCTTATTGTTATAAAATTGAATCTCAGACATTTGAAGACTTTTTAAGGACCTGCAGACACCCTGTCATTAGTATAAGCAATATTACTGCCATTACATGTGAGTAAATGACAAGATATATGCATTCTAGTAAATGTGTCAGGTCACATGTTACAGTCTCTCCAATACCTGGTTGTTGACCACCACATGGATTGTACCATGCGTGGTGTAGGAGGGGAGCTCACTCAGGTGGAAAGTCTCATAAACAACTCCTTGTCCAGCAAAAGCAGCATCACCGTGCATCAAGATGGACATCACCTGGAAAAGTCACCTCATAGACTCAGCAGGACAGACTAACACAATGCATCTCTGATGGGAGTCTACATTTTCAGCAACAAACGCTAAACAAGCAATCATGTATCTGGTACAGTAAGTGTTACCTTCTTTCCTTCAGTGTCCCCTCTGTAGAACTGCTCAGCTTTGGTCTTTCCCTGAACCACTGGATCCACTGCCTCCAGGTGGGAGGGGTTCGCCATGAGTGACAGTGTGATGTTCCTTTCTGTCTCACGGTTGATCCTCTCATGGTACATCCCGAGGTGGTATTTGACATCACCTGACCCCTGCAGGCAGAGAGAAAGGCCATGAAAAAAAGTGTCAGTCATATGTCCAGAATGCTTTCTTCTGATACTTTTCTACACTGTCACTCATCCACAAATCTCTCACCTCATCAGCAGCCTCTAACTTGGGGTCAAACTGACAGAAGATCTGATCCAGGTCCTTACGGATCACATTGGCCAAGACATTCAGTCGACCCCTGGATGTAGAGTTTACAAAGTATATATCAGATATGGAAGGACAAGAATTATCTGTATGCAAAGTTGAGCTGAGAGGCGAAGAAATGTGTGAAGCAGAGTACCGATGAGGCATCCCCATGATCACGCTGTCGATGCCGGCGGCACTCGACTTGTCAATCATGGTTTTGAGAGCAGGGATGAGCACTTCACATCCCTCCAGACCAAAACGTTTCTCTGATGACCACTTTCTGGCCAGGAAGTCCTCAAACCTAGACATTTACAGAAAGGATTTTTTGAACAACACTATAATGATTTAGAGAACTTGTACTTATGCAAATGTATGTCAGTATCAATGTGTGTGTGTGTGTGTGTGTGTGTGTGTGTGTGGAAGGAAGAATATGCACACTAACAATAGGTGGATCACCTCCTGGAAACTCTGGTGACTTTGGAGATCATTTATCAAAGATTAAAATGAGCTCACATGAAGAATAGGGTGTTTATCTTTTCAAATATATGCGTGTGCAAGAGTTTTGTTTATGTTATTTGAGTCCCTGATGTGAGCTATAACTAAAAGTGAGGTATAGTGCTGTCAACAAAGTGTAAAGTCAGTGGATGTTTATTCCTTGCTGACCGTGTGGATCTGATCAGGCGGGCTAGCAATGTCCTCTTCTCAGCATTAGTGAACTGCATGATTCCCGGAGTCTCGAATTTCTGACGAATCCACTGACACTGGTCCACGTTGTTGATGAACATGTATTCGACTCCTATGTGACCACAGTAGGATGTCTGAAGAAGGAGATTAGAAAAAAAACAGCATGGTACAGTGTTGTGCCTTTCCCTCATCATTAGACACATACATGAAAAAAACAATGTACCTCTAGTCTGCGTATGATTTCTTTAAGAGGAAGAGTAGTGTCTGCTCCTCCGATGAAGGTGGTGGGAGGCAGCTGAAAGGTCCTATCCAAGTCAGACTCATCGAGACCATAGAAACCTATGAAACACCATGTGACACAGGTTTGTCTTAGACTTTCAAAGACAGGACTACCCTACTGATTGGCTCTGAACACATATTCTATGTCTTGCCAAAAATATTCTTCCTCCTAAATTGTATTTTAAGAATTTTCTTTATTTATTCAGATGTAGTTATAGTGATCGTGTTTTCGTGCAGTGACAATCTGTAGAGAAAGAAAGCTGTTAACTTACAAGAAGGACTATTCTAATGCAATAACGCAAGGTTTTAAAAAAAATCCAAAGCTCTGTCAGCACTGTTGCTGTTGTTAGCACTGTCCTCACTTTGTGAGCACCATTAGCTGCTAGCCACCTGCATATTGAGAGCCATGAGCAGACAACCTCTGAATCATAGAAACACTCTGGATGTCATATAGAGCTCCTTTAATGACCTGAAATTTCCATATATAAGTCGACTGTCAAGATCTTAAGTTCTTCCATTTCTTCTGATGTCATGTGAAGGCGGCAGACATTGGAGCTAAGAGTGTGACCAACAGAGTCCACCAGGAATGAGTCCTAAAACCTGGAAATGAGTTGGCATTTTTGCACTCCTGGTTCCCTCGCCTTAAAGCCAATGGGTTTTCTGAATGAGTTTTTGATTAGACACCTGAAATAAGGTCTGTGATTAACACAAGCTGAAGAGACTTTCACATTTTGTTCTCTGACATAAAAAACAGTCAGTAAATACCCGACTCATGAACTTTGAAGCTTCTATGTGTCTTAAAGATGGCAATTGCTAGCAAGTGGCTAAATGAGACTATAGAACATCATCATGCTGAGCCTTGCCAAACATGGCTTTAGAGTCTTGGTATGGTTGTGACGTTAGGTCATGCAACCACAGCCTAGTTTATTTATCGCCCAACATTAGCTTTTTACCTCTGGTGATTGCATTAAGGCCCCGATAATCGTAAAAGTGGGGTTCATTTGCGAAGATTATCTTGCTGTACAAAATGTGTAAGTATCATAAATATTTGTTTGCCACTGAGCTTATTTTCTGCAACAATACAAAATACATTGGAAAAATCCCATACGCTTTTTGACAAGGGAACGAGGCCAACGCTAGCTTCTGTGTCAACCTACAGAAAAACATCATCCCTGGGGCATGCTATACTAAAAATATAAAAATGTCACATTATGATTACTGGTTAAATGAAAATTAGTTACCAAACTAGTTGTTCATCAAGCTGAAATGCCAAACAGCATTGTAAATTGAATATGTTTTAAGGTTTTGGACTTCTGCTCAGGCAAAACAAGCCATCTGAAGGTGTCCCCTCAGGCAGCGGGAAATTGGCCATTTTTCACAACTTTCTGACATTTTATGGACTAAATGATTAATGCATTGGTTTAAAAAAATACTAACCAACAGATTAATTGATCATGAAAATAATTAGCACCTGCAGCCACAACTGCGACGGCAATCTTATTGAAAGCATGCCCTAATCGCTTTTTGGGCTGGACTTTTATAATGAATAGGAGAAGAGTGCTCAAGAGTGCAAACTTAGGGCACAACACTGCAGTGAATTAACTTCAAGTTTAATCAAAGTAAGTTTGCTGCTGATGGCAAAAACTAAGAAATAAGAAATAAAAACAATTATCCAGGATGCATTTACAGACAGTACAGTAGCAAGACATGTGGAGACACAGCATCAGTATCAGCGGCCCCACATAAATTTCAGTGCTGACAAAGCCCACCTGAGAGGGCTGGTCAAGCTCAAGATCGCAGGCAACATAAGAGGAGACAGGTGCAAATCATATTAGGAACACAGCAAAGACAAAGGGGGCCAAGAATAGACTCTTGTGCTATCAGCTGACCAAATAAGGGGCCACGGAGGCTGTCATTAGCTTTCATTAGGAAGCTTTGGCTCTGGTGACAATACATAATGCGACGCTATGTCCTGACACACTGATCACTGATAACAGCAGCCAACAGAAACAATGTCTCTCTCTCTCTCCTCCCTCTTTACTAGCTATTACTGTAGACTTCGATCGCTTTCTGTGGCCGTCCCGCATCCACCGATCCTCAGTCCGCTAAATGAAATGGAGAATGACAAGAGCTTGGCCTGAGATTAATGACAGCATTAGGCTGACCAACCCGTATACAGACTTGGCAGAGAACGTGATGGGGCTTTTACACTGAAATACCACTTACACTCTTGGGTCTGATGAGTTATGCAACCCCGGGTGTATATAATGTGCATAAAGATGCACATGTATGTACGATGCCAACCCTCAAAGGGACACAGAAATGTTATGGAAATAAAGAGCATGAAAAATACAAATCACATATTTTATTATGAGGCAAAAAAAGCTTTTGAAGTGTGCCAATGTGAAGAATATGCTTATGACTGAAAACCCTAAGCACGACTATTATCCTGAGGTAATTAGGAGGAAGGATTTCTATAGTGGGAAACTAATCAGCATATATACTGCCTGTGGCTTAACTCCATATGCTTTTTGTTAGGACATGGGGATAAAATAAGGAGTTCTATACCTCTTCTATGGAAAGTCTAATACAGAAATGTGTAATTACTGTAGACTGTAGATTGAGATGACAATACATTCTCTTTTGACATGTATTATTGAAACTGTACAGCCTGTAACATGGGTTTCATGGAGCCTTCAGTTGTGAAACTACCCAAGTACATGAAAACCTATGGCTACGTTCACATTACAGGGCTTAAAGCTCAATTCATATTATTCATGTTTAAAGTGACCCATATCTACCATTAGTGCGAACAGATCTCTGCCCTAAAACGTGTCACATGCAAACAATAATGTCACACAGGGGCTGGAGAAGCACAGCTTTGGCAAGTTGAGTGATCCAACCCCAGACGATCACAATCATAAATTGACTTCTGGTAAAATTAAAAGTGCAAAGTCAGTAGTTTGTCATTACGCGTCCATTGGGTTCTCCCGGTCAAGAAACACTCTTCTCAGGATGCCTTCATTTTTCTTATTTATCTCCATAAACTCAACCATGTTACAGTTAAGATGGAGCCAGAGGTATTTATGTTTTTGTCCTTACTTTGGCTACTAAGGGTCTTTGTGCAATGTTTTAACAAACTTTAAGCGATCCCTTAAGTATAAGACCAAGATAAGGAGAAAAACTTAAATCATTAAGTAAACATTTTAAGGAAACCTCAAGGAGAAGCCTTAAGGATGTTTTGCGTAACCATTTTTTTTGTCAAGGAAACCTTAACTTGAACTTAAAGGAAAATATATATTTTTTTAATTTTCTTTCTTTCTTTTTTCTTTAATTTTATATACTCTATTAATCCCACAAGGGGAAATTCAAGGTTTACACTTGTTGTCAAATACACACAGGTCCGAATACACACACATGCACAAACGGGACCTCAACATGCACTAAATGGAGAGATGTCCATGTATGTATGAAGGTGCTTTGTGCAACCAGCCCCAGGCATTTGGGGTTAAAAAGAAGAATGATGTACGGATGAAAGCTTAATCTCCAAATGTCTGTTTAGGAAAGTGTTGAGTGTTTATTTGGAGCAATGGGCGTTAATTCTCCAGATAACAGACTGTGCTGTGGGATAACAAAATGAGCTTTTGGTCCAATAACTTGATTAGCAGCTATTGCTGGTAGTTCTATGGAAAGACAGGCGTGGGTCCGGCTGAGATTTACGAGAGGTGGGGCTGCAATGTGGAGGGTTTCATGGAAACACTGTGGACAACAATGCTGTCATGGCACGTAAGCAAGCTGTCCCCATCAGAAAGTGTCTGTCAGGCTCTATTTGCTGGTGACTAAGGCAGCCTAACGCAGCATCGGTACGGATGCGGCAGCCCTCTGTCATCTAAATGGACATTTCTGAAGCTGTACAGTAAGTGTATGATATGGAAAAAACATGAATATATGGGAAACACACATGAATTCCAATATGATCATAATCACAGTGGCCACAAGGCCAGTGATCGGATACGTATTAGATTTAGGACCAAAAAAAAAAAAAAAAAAAAAAAAGTATTTCTGCATAGAAATTT
>JAPZEB010000003.1:16401661-16414724 GCA_029783705.1 Chaetodon striatus | reverse complement strand
TTTTTATAAAAAAAAAAAAAAAAAAAAAAAAAAAAGGATTTCTGCATAGACATTGCTCTGAAAAAAATCAGATCTACATCACATGAGAACAAAAAAAATCAGCATTTGCTTACAATGTGAACATAGTCTATGAAGACATTTGGCTCAAGACATGACAAAAATCATCCTTTATTCACACTTTAGATTTCTGATGGGTGTTTTGTTTCGCCTTGTGAGGCTCACCTAACTTATCAATGGTGGTGATCAGGTCGGAGGGAACAAAGGAGTCCAGGTCAGCTTCCAGGATTCCCAATGGGTCCAACTGGGCAACATGGTGGCCACGAATCTACTCAAACAGAAAAAGAAAAGATGTAGAGAAGGAGGGAAAAAAGAGGAGATAAAAGAGAGAAAGTGACAGGTAGGAGAGATTAAGATTCAACAAGGGGCTGCCATCATGATGCTGAGTGTGAACAGCTGGGGAATAAGCTAACACTCAGTTATAGGTCAACCTTTCTAAGAAAAGAGCCCCATGGGAGTACTTTTATTTCTTTGAACACAAACCCACATACGCATACACACATTCCCATCAGGATTGCAACCAGCTGGGAATAAAAGTGACGCCTTTGCCAAAAGAAAGAATTTAATAAATCCCTCAGATAGTTCTTCGAATTAATTTGAGGGCGAGGGGAAATGTTACCACCTGTTTTGTTTAAGTAGTCTCTTTGATATTTCCAGTTTTCAAAAAGCAGCAGGGGTAAGTAGGTTAGAGTTAATCTTGCAATTTGCATAACCTCGTGCAGTGACAAACAAATTGTATATTCCTTTTAATACAAGGACACACAGTATAAACAGATTTCACTGCCAGTTGCATCTGTTTTGGCAAGTCAAGAGGATCTTGTTTGATGCATTTTTTACACGCACACGTCGGAGATACAAATAGTCAGCTGGTTGTGGCTCGAGGTAGATGACATCTTAATTCTGTACACAGACACTGCTTTAAGATTTGAACGGATGCCCACGAGATATGTGATCAATCTTTAAATCTGTAAATAACATAAATCTACATTATACAAGCTGATAGCTGATGTGCGTACAGCTGGGCCGGGTGAGTGAGGAGTACCTGGTAGGCTCTAATGAGAGTGTGCACGGCCAGGTGGTCCTCCACCACTTTCTGTGCCATGTCTGGTGAGTGGGACAGCACTCGGCCCTGGAGCAGAGCGGAGGGGCGTCTCTCGCCCGCCTCGCCAGACGGACTGGAGGCCTGGATGTTACGGAAGAATGCGTCCCAAGACTAGAACACAGAGAAAGACAGATCCAGCAGAGGCAAGAAGGTCCCTCGCAAACATGGACCAAGAGAATCCCCGCTGTTTAATGGCTGCTAGGTTAGGGGGTGACAGGACAGTGAAAGGCTGGACAGGAATCCAGGACACTGCAGCTACAGTATATTGGGACATGCACCTTGCAATTGAGCTCCCAGCACACACTAGTGCAATGGTTCCCAACTGGTGGGTCGCAGTCCAAAAGTAGGTCGCAGATCCATTCTGAATGGTCTGCCAATGACTCGCAAACATGTCAAGTTTGCAAAAAACACACTTAATTTTTAAGTATGGCAAATGTCTGACACAAAGCTTTTATTTTGAACTGCTGTGTCTTGCTGTAGAGTGAGTGACAATGGACAGGTACTTGACAGAGACAGCAAACTAGCTGGACAACATGGCTAAACACAAGTATGACGCTGACTATATTTAACTGTGTGGACCCTTAACTAATGACTAAGGAGAAATCTGGACCCTGTAACTGGGCCAGTTGGGAACAATTGCACTAGTGCACATTCATTTGGTGCCCTTTTTCATGAACAACACTGGCAACAGCAGTTAGTTGTAATTTAGCTGGTACACCAACTTTATTTCCAAGTGTGCTTGACATTAATCCCTCTGCAAATTTAAATTCATGGGCAATTCCTCCAATTCAAGTCCTCCTATTCAATGTGGCTCTTTTCTGTTATTAACCAATGGAAAAATTGGCACATGTTGTTGCACACTGTTACCTCGTGGACGTTTTTATGATCCTCCAACCAGGCAAAGTACATCTCCTCCACATAGCTGGAGCTACTGGCCACCGCTGAGACATCAGGCGCGGCCCCTGAGGAGCACCCTCTCCTGGGATCAACCAGGCGCCTGGCCGGGGCCCCTCCACATGCACGCAGCCACTGACTCCCCCCAACACACCCACCCCTCAGCACACCCGCTAACACCCGAAACTGACTCATAGCTGGAGACGAAGTGAAAGAGAAAGCTGGGGTTAGAGAGAGTCAAAAATCACATCTCGGTGTCTGGATTAACAGTCATTTAGAAAAATGCAGAAAACGTGTTTATTATTAGGTTTGATCATTTATTATAATAAACCATCTCTGGATGAGAAATTTCTAAATGTCATCCATCAAACAATACTTCTGCTGCTTACACTGATTATAGGTTGTGCACAGAGCGCGTATCGTACTTAACGGGGAGCATAATTGCGCACAGACTCCTTATGGATGAATTGACTTTTACAAGCGTATATTTTCGATGGGATTCCGACTGATCGAAGCTGCACATATTTAATTTAAAAAAGAAAACTCTGCAAGACTAAGTGCGGCCATGTAACGGCCTGTGCGCTTGTTTATTCTGCACAAAGTCTCTGCAGCTGCAAAAAGCGCGTCACCACAAATAGCCCAAGTATGAGGTCCTACTGCAGTAACTACCGCTGCTACAACTTCCTCACCTTTTCCTGCAGGATGCTTTATGGACTCCTTCACACTACACCGCCGACATCAGTGCCAAAACATTGCCTGTGTCATTCTGGGTCTGTTACAGTTTCCTGTGGACCACTAATCCCTCAACGTCAACATTAAATCCTCATAATCTCCCCTCGTCTCTGCCATTGGAAACGCGCGGAATCACGGGAAATAGGACAGTGGTTTCAAATGTCACCTGTTTAATTTCTATATATTTAATTTACCTTAGTCTGACTTGACTCTATTGTCATCGCCGGAGGGTGCAAGCAGGACAGGTGCTAGTGAAGGTGACAGATCCAAAGAGCACGCACGGGTTGGCACGCCCCCCGCGTGTCAGGTGGTGCTTCCTGTGCACAGCCAGCAGCAAGCTTCACCCAAAGGTGCCGGTACTACCTAGGCAACGGGCATACACACCGGCTCAGGTAGACACATGGGAAAAAAACAATAATCAAACTTAATTTTATAGATTTTTTCCACTTAGAAATCAATCAATAATTCAGAAATCAGTTTTATAATCATATACTTCAGTCTGAGTCCCTGCACACACTTTTCATCCACACAGGTCATTTGTTTCCCTCTAAGTTACATCACACATATGTCTTTCCCCTCTGTGTTAATTATATAAGCCAATTAAACTTTTATAAAGGCTGAACATGAGTCATTTGAGCAAGTGGTTTCAGATTGATGGGCTTCTACCTTGAGTGGGTTAAACAATAAGATAATTGGCCCTCCCTCCCTTTCCTTCCCCCCTCCACAACCTCCCTCTCCTCCTCATCTAGATTTTCATCATTCATACTTACTGGCACAGAAGGAGCAGTGTTATCAATCACGACAAACACGCCACTGAGAAGGGGAAAATGGAGTGGACACGAGTTGCAGGAGGATCTACCAGATGGAACAGTGAAGGTCTAAAGAGCAGAGCATCATTATGTGGTTTTTAAAATCTTTGTCAGCGTCCTCTTTCATCAACATGTCTAAATTGGTTGTTAAAATATTTTTTCACATGATCCATAGCATACTGTATATAACCAAACGTTAACACCCACGTGAAGAATATGTTAAGTGTACTTTAACTCTGAGACAGCACAGTGTTCCCTCCTTTTTCATTATTTGCATTTGTGTTTGCTGCTGCTCTCCAGCTGACCTAGAGAACGTAGGGTCAGGCAATTATGAACTGAAATGCCATTTTGTTGCAGTGACTTCGCCGCCTGACAAAGATGGAGTGAAGACCAGTTGTTTTCTGGCGTTTTATTAATAGTATTCATCAATGAAAAGACCTGTGCCGCTGGGTAACATTACGGGGCCCTGTGTTAAATTACATCCTGTTTTAGAATAATTACATCACTAGACAGAACAAAACTGGACCAGCTGTACTACCTTTGAAACATTTGTTGTTTATGGGGAATTAAACAAGTGACAGTCTCCCTGACCTCCTATTTCTAGTGACATAAACTGTTGTTGAAATGTGAAAAACAGTCGAAATACGTCATCAGCTGTTGACTGGTGGTTATTCATTTGTAGGATTTGCCTGGCACATTCAGTCAATGTTCAGAGTCCAAATAAATCTTTGATTTAATCCAGGAGGCACCAGTAGCCTAAATAAAGTTCATGTCCAGGTGACCCAGGCTGACGGCAGCCATCAACAGCCGGGTCTGCCAGACCAAATTGACTTTGTTTCGAGTCCACAGCTCATTTGGGCAACGCCGGGCTCAGTGCAAAGAGCGGGAGAAGCAGCAGATAATGTGTAATCCACTTACCCCAGCCAAGCCTACACACACCATTTATGGAAGTCCACGTCACGGGGTTATTTAGGAACCCTAATTCATCTAATAAAGCATGTTTGGAGGTGGAATTAAATTTGTCTGAAAGCCCTTGGTACACGTGCTATCACAAATATCAATCACATTTCAAATGATTAAATAATGTATGATTTCATGAAATTACGTGACAAATCTGTGGAGCCAGTTACAAACATGCATATAATAGGAGAATTAATTCCCTCTGATGAGGCTGAAATAATTACATCTAGATGATCTATGCATAATTTCATTACCCTGATGTAAAGAAAGGACATACTGAAAATACAGCAGAATGGCTTCATGACATAATGTTGGGTTGGTGTTAAAATGAGGCAATTAAACCAATTAACATCCTGTCCCTCAATGATTTTGCTCAGGTTTTGCTTGCATTGTAGCGATCCTTTGATCATTAGGCAGTAAACCACATTGAGTTGAGCAGTGAAATAACATTTTAACAGGATATACTTTAATTAAGAAATTATAATAATAAAGAGTACAACCTAAAAACCTAAAGAACAGTACTACGCATTACATTTACAGTCTTTAATCTATCCATGAACCCATCATTAAATAGAACCCACGCTGTCAATCAGAAAATACAGTAAATAATAAAAAACATAACTATATCCTCAAAGTAAATGTTGAGTAAAAACATTAACAAAAATAATATTTTGCGTGCAATTATTTCTTTTTATGCTCCCCCTTCCTTTGTATATACAGTAGCAATACTGTGCTTAACACTGAATATATCTGAAAATGATTATTTAGAATAGAATAAAAAGGTCTGAAGATGAAAATGACCATGAGTTTCTTGTATCTGTTTCATCTGAGATGATTCTCATACCGGTGACATTTTATTGACAGCTTTGACTCATATTAAAATAAGGGCAATATGTGTGTTGAGCATCGACATCCTAGGGGATATAAAAGAGCAGCATATATTTGTAGAATATTTGATAAATAAATGTTACCCATGCATAGACTACAGTATGGCATCTCATCATCTCTCTGCATTCAGGAACCTCACCACAGCCTGGAGATGGTCAATACAGAAGACAACTCATCCAGAAAAAGTAGCAAACACAATATAGGACAAGATAACAAGGGAGGATTATCGAGTCCCGGAGTATTAATAATGGAAACTGTCCACAACCATGCATATGATGAATATTTGGCCATATTTGTAATTAGTGTGAAAACAAAAAGAATTCCACATCACATTTAGACTAAAGAAAGGCCTAACAGCAACCAGGATTTACTATTGCTATAAGTCTCTGAAACATTTCACCACAGTGGTGACATACTACGAGGCTCCTATAATACCATCGACGAGAAAGGCAAAACTGTGTTTTGGTAGTTTGTGTGTTGGGATCACAAACTTAAAGGGAGTGTGTGAGAGAAAAAAGTGATTGAAAGCACGAGGCTGAGAGCACGTTGAGGTTTGTGAACCTGAAGTCTATTTTACGCTGAGAGACGTGGATGGAGGTTAAGTTGCAGCTCGGTCTGTGTTAATGAGAGTCTGATGTTACGGGGGACATCCCAGAATCCTTGGCAGAGTCCTGGGCGTTGGCGGACATGGGGGAAGAGACTTTCTCATGGATGAAACTGTAGAGACTGACGTCAGGTCGAGTCGTGCGGCAGTTCTTGCACACCAAACTGGAGTACTGGTTCAGAAGATTGTACAGCCTCCCTGGGAGGGACAAGGAGGGAGGAGAAGAGAGGGGGAGACAGCGAGAGAGGACAGAGGGAGGGGACGGTACAAGGGACAACAGAAGGAAGAAATATGTAGGAAGATAAAACAGGATTTGAGTGAAATAGACACAAAGGACAAACGGAGAGTCAAAGTGCAAGCAAGAGAGACAGAAACTGTAACGTGGAAAAACACGAAGAAAAATGAAAGCGTGTTGGGGCTCATTTATAAATCAAGCGCACGTACACACGCACACAAGCCGTGAGCTTTTTCTCCGTAGCTCCACTTTAGGAAATGGATGGCTAGAGGGGAATTTCTCTGAAAGGCTTCAATAAATGTCAGCGGAAGAAAAATGAAAAGAGGGGGAGGGGAGCGGCTGGGGTCAGTTCAGGCAGTAATCCACTCTGCAGCTGAGGCTGAATGGATGGGCTGTGGGACAGAGATGGTGGAATAACTTAACATAGAGATGGATTGCATTCTGTTATTTATGCGTACTGTCCCTGTAATGAGGCCAACAAGGACAACCTCCATGTGCTGTACGAGCCTCGTGAGTCCCATAATCGTAACAGTGGCTGATAACATCACCATTCCTGTTCATTATGCAATTTAGTGTAAGAGCTCATCAGAGGCAGGGCTGACAAGAGGGTCTAACTCCCACGACAAAAAAACTAAATAGTTTGGTTTTGTGTGTGAGTCTTACCAACGGTGACTTGTCTCGCGGTGAGGAACGAATGAATTTCATGAACATCTCTCATGAGCTGAGCATCTCCGAATGTGAAGTACGCCATGTCTCTCCCAGCCTCCGCTGCAGCCATCAACTGAATCAGCGCTGAAAAAGTGAGAAACAGAATGCTAAAGGGAAATCAAGGAAACAATAATACACCGTATTAGCACCATTAGTATCCTTCAGTTTCAGAACAAAATCATAAATGTGTAATTGACCACTGAAAATAAGCTGAAGTAATTGGTCAATCAGCTGGATAAGGTACAGCTTCTGGCAGAAAAGAACACAAGTGACAGGGGCGATTTGTATCAGAAGGGTAAATAATCCACCACTAGTAGCACAGCCTCATCAACGGCACTCAATCTTTTAGCCCTCGCAAATTAGGTCTTAAGACCTTTAAATATTTAACAGAATGGATATTGATTCCAGATTAAAACACACAAAACAAACATCATTTGCAAAAGGTCTGTAATCTTTACAACGACATAACAGCTTGGTCTTATGTAACTACCACGTCTCAAGTCAGCTCCAGGACTATAATGTAAAATACAGTTATTGCCTTCTAAAAATACCAGCTATGCTAATTCCAGGGCTAATGGGCGGGGGTCCCCGGAAGCTAATATCATCCTTAGAGAAAGTCCGGTGGATCTATTCATAGCGTGCTGCAGAGGAAATTAGCAGCTTCAGTTCTGAATGAAACTGTGGACAAACGAACCCATGTTGCTCCGATCACATTTATCTTCATAAGGCAGGACATTCGTGTGGAGACGAATGAGTAATAATGAGTATGAACAAAATAGCATTTAATTAAAATGTTTAAGACATTGACCAGAAACACAACCGGTTAAAATTTGCAGTGTGGTGTACTGGAAAAGGACAGTAAGGAGGCCCCTGCTTGTGAAGAGTGATGTTGTGTAAGCCCGCAGAGACCTGCATCAGCCTGGATTTATGGTGTCCCTTCCCTGTAATCAATTGCCCTTTTAATGGAAAACATAAATGTGTGTCAGCTGATCAATAAAGGGAGGGAAGGAACTGGTGAGTGACACCCTGGGAGAGCTACTAATTGACCAGAGGAGTTAAAGAGGGGCCGGCGCCTGTGACTGCGCCATACAGTTCATACACAGGAATGCTGAATGTCCTTCAGGACGAGCTTATATTTACCTCACACTTAGGAATCTAAAGTTAATATTTCACTGTAAGCAATACTGACCTATATCAGTAGTACCATTTCTCTTATGCATGAAAAAAAGTCAATTTCTTCACATTAGTTGCAATACACACAATCTTTTCCTTCCATCTATGTGGATACATGTTTTTAATTAAGCCAATGATACCTTTGAGCCGCGTGTCTCCACCAAAAGCTCCACAACCCCAGTTGCCTGTAGCTACTGCAGAGAGGTGCTTGCTGTTGGCGTTGTTTCGGAAGAACCCACAGTATGCCTGGGATAAATGCACAGGGAGGAGGAGGGCAGTTTTGTTTTTAGTCAAGTGGGTTTCATGTGAATTTAACATTTTTAACATTAAAAAACAGAAGTTTTAATGTTTAAGTGAAAGCATCAGCTTGAACCATAAGAAAATTGAAAAGTACAAACAGGTGCATAATATTTTGCCTGATTGCTCAACAGAAAAAGCTGCTGTAAATGATAATACCACCAACTACAATAAACCTTTATTGATCTCCAGAGGGGAACTTCAGGTATTACAGCAGCATAAAGATAGAAATAAGTACAGATAAAGAGAAAAGTAAAAATTAAAAAATACAAAATAAGACTGAACAAAATAGGTATGCACTGCTAGTATAAGAATAGAAGTAAAAATATGAACTACACAAGAGCAATCAAAGATAAAATTACGAGGTGAAGCGACATTGTGTGGTTAATCAAGTCGAGTCAGCAAGTCCAGTGACTATGTACACAATGTACACCAGAATAATATATAATGTGCAGTATCGCTTAAGTAATGCGACCCAGACACACCAAACTGATGTCAGAGAACTGGCGGTGACAAAGGCTGACTGTTGAGTTGACTTAGGTCAGCTGTGTCTCGACCAAAAAGTTGCATTTGAACATACGAAGACTACAGCCAGCGGCCAATTAGCACTGACGTTCTGCACCTGCATGAGAGGAAATAACTCTGCATACCAGCAGGTGGCAATGGACTATATTGGTCAGTCACAAAGGGAAATTGGAAGATTGACAGGATGAATTCAAGACGCTAGTTAGCCAGTTAGCACATTCGCAACACAACCTGTTGTTAAAAGAACAAAGGAAATAAACTGCGCTGGTGTAGTGGTTCCCAACTGCTGGGTCACGGTCCAAAAGTGGGTCGCCAGTCCATACTGAACGGACCACAAGTGACATGCAAACATGTCAGGTTTGCAGAAAACACGCATAATTTCCGGCACAGAGGTATTACTCTGAAGTGCTTTTTCCTGCTATAGAATGAGTGACTAACAGACAGCTACCTGACAGAGACAGCAAAGTAGCTTGATGACAGGGCCAAACACAAGTATGACACTCGATGTGTTAAACTGTGCAGACCTTGAACTAATAACTAAGGAGAAATCTGGACCCCCTGGCTGGACCAGTTGGAAACCACTGCACTAGCAAACAATAACACAAACAATTGCGAACGTTCTTTGCTAAAGAGCCAAAGGGTTAAAAAAAAAAAATCTTACCTAATATCACAAGTTTGTTTTGATCTTAGACATTTTTGACCTAAGTTACGTGTATGTCTTTCTCAATTCAGTTTCTCTTCTTGCGCACTGAGCTGAACTTCCAATCTGAGTGATTTCACTCGCCAACTGGCTCCGCCGTCTCTGACGATGATTCAACACGTTTAAATGTCCAAAAAAAAGCCAACAAGGGCATGCAAACAGTGTTGGACACACCACAAAAAACAGGGCGACAGACGGTCACCGACAGCCACTGAACAGTGGCCAACTGTTGGCTTGATGTGTTGGGGCTTTTAGTGTAATAGATGATGTGTGGTATTGGTATTGGTCAGATAAGCTGTCAGTCGACCTGAGCTAAATTTAGTGGTGTTACAGATCACCAAGCCTTTAAATAACATCTTTGCAGATGCACCTGACAATATGTCAAAGTTCGCTAACATGGGCTTTTAGTCAAAAACACAAGTCCAGCTTTATCACATCTGTCACTCACTGCTAATGGCATCTTTTGGAAGTTACTGAGACTTGTCATTGTATTTTATAGCTTTCAAAGAAATTACATGTAAGCCATATTTTCTCAATCACTGTGCACACACAGACTAAGGCATCTCTCACCTTGTTGAGTTCTCTGGTCATCTTCTCAGGGAGAAACTGCTCTAGGAAGTGCCTGAATTTGAGCGCATCAATTGCCACAATCTCTGTACATCGTCTCTGCCAGTCATCCCTGAAAACAAGACAAGCAATGAGAAAGTTGGGACTGACAATGACGTAGAAACATCCTCCTATCTTTCCTCCAACTTTTTCTGACTGACTAAATAGTTCTATGTGATAAAAATAGACCTGGGAGTCTCATCCTTGTGACTGTCCTTCCATTTGTAACTCTCAGCGTAGCCAGAATATTTACTGTACTGCTCAGTGCCTGCAGAAAAGAAAAGGCATTACTCAGTATTCAGCAGTCAGAGCACACAGTGGGCCTAAATCTGTTTCAGCGCCTTATTTTCTTAAATCACATTTAGTGCTTTCTGTGCTCCCCATGTGCGTACACAGTATCAGCTTGTATTGGATTGTCATAAATAAAGGCCATTGATTTAATAAGTAATCCGATTTGGGCTTTGAAATGAAAAGCTTTCAGCCGTAATAGGAAGAAATGGTTAGAACAGAAGAAGCCAACCTTAGCCACATTCACAAAATGCTTGCAAAACATTTAACTCCACCGCATCATTCATTAACTGACGGGTTAAGACACTTCATATCAAGAAGTTAGCCTTTTTAGAGTGTGTACTGGTATGTACTTGGGGTTAGAAAGATTTCATCATTCGTCATTACAAATACAGCTGCGCCCAATTCTGAAAATGATGCCTATTAAAGGCTCCATACATTATGCATTAGGTACGAGGAAGTTTCACTGCACTTCAACGAAAAGCAGGTGTTAAACATGTGATTAACATAGCCTTTGAGGCTCTACTGCATGTACCAGCAGAGTTACGTATGCTGCTAGAAGAAAAGATGACAACTTATTTAAAAGCAATGCTAAATGTCATTCTTTAAAAGTATCTCTTGAGGAGGGGTAATTAAACGCTGCTTTTACTTTCTCATAATTGACTTCATTTTATTTCAAGCATGTACCATCTGCCAATACTTGAAGTTGAAGTGTGAATGATGACTTTTTTTGTGCTTTTCTGTGACAAAATATGACTAAAGCTAATGGCCTGTACTGAAGCCAGGACATAATCCAACAATGACAGCACAACTCTGGGAAAATGAGAATTATGTTTCTATGAAGAGTTTGGCTGAGTAAGAAAAAGAACATTTATTTTAAGCATCTTGCACCATCGAAAGCCCAGCCAATCCAATGAAGTACTTTCTACAACGCTAGCGACTCCTAACGTCAAACAACAGGCCCATATCACTCTCTCCATCAGCAGAGCTGTCCTCCTCCTCCTTCACCTTGATCCTATTTATCCTGGCAACCAACCATCATAGCCTCCTGGCATACAGGCTTCCATCACTAGATTACATCGTGGCCCTCTTCCTTCCGATCTGAAAACGCCTATGGACAAATCTGATGTGACGTGTGAGCTGCCAATGCACAGGTAGACCCATGTTAACACACCTCCAAAGACAAAGAAATATGATTTACTTGACAGACGAGAAAAACAAAGACAGAAGAAGAGAGGCGGACATAAAGAGTCTAGAGACAGAGACTAGACTTTAAGAGGAAACACTGAATGCGTGCATGGAATATTCTGAGAGGTTTAAATGAATCTATGGCGTAACTGGCCCATTCCATTAGTGGAGCGATGACCTTAGTTGGGCAATAAATTCCTTTCTGTCCAAATGTAATAAAGTTAAGTGGAGAGGAGGAGGAGGGAAAGGGGGAGGGAGGCAGAATGATGGGAGGCAGGGAGGGGGACGGTGACTAACCACTGAAGGTGACTTGGAAGGGAGGGGAGTTTCAAAGGAGACAACATGGCGCCGTATCGGAGGTAATGCTTGGCTTGCTGAGAGGAGGGCACTGAACGAGACATAAGTCAATTTTAACATCGACTGAGCAGAACTGGCTGTGTCTGTTTGGTCGGGATGTCCCAGTCCGATCTAAAAGATTGGTATCGGGGCCAATCAGGGCATTTTTTTATCTGATCGGGATCAGCTATACTGAGCTATATATAGCCCAATCAAATACTTTGTCTGACGTCAGGTGCACATGTTTTTTTTTTTAACTCACAAAGGTTTCATTTACAGCAACGTGGAGGGTCGCTGTTGTCACCTCTCCAACTCTTTGCTGTCTGCCTGTCTTTTTACAACATGCAAAACAACTGTTGTTGTTGTTAATTTATAATTAATGTCTACTTTATGTGCACTGTTTTATTTCAGCTCCGTGTGAGAGAGTGTCTTGCATTTTGCTTGTTTGTCTTCTATGGAGCGTGGTGTTTCACTGCAGATACTTATGACACCACTGCAAGTGCAACAAAAGCCCGAAACAAAAGCCCTGTGAGCCAACAAGCCAAAAAGAGTGATAAACTAATGTAGCCTTATCCCCACAAAAGACGTACAGACGACGAAAAATAAGCACGCAACAGAGCACAGTTTATTCAGGTAGGCTAACTCAGGTAAGGCTGCACAGAAGCAACAAATACTGGAGAATTCTCTCTTGGAGTGATAGAGAAATATCCTCAAGTTAGCAACAAGGCAAAAAGATTACAGAGAGGGGTAGAGGCATTTTTTTATGCCTCCACACCAGCGAGAGCCATTATGGAGGCATTATGTTTTGCAGGTTGTCCATACCATTCTTGTGAAGGGGATATCACAAAAACACTTGGAGGGAACTTCTTGAAATGTGGCACAAACACAAAGACCAAAGAGCTGTGCTGTGGGGCAGAGAGAAATCACTATCATCATCACCTCTTTTCCAACCACTCAGTAT
>JAPZEB010000003.1:16384721-16398679 GCA_029783705.1 Chaetodon striatus | reverse complement strand
TTGCAACCAAGAGATGAAGCAGAGACAGAAAAACCATTACTGAGTCAAACAAAAGAGAAACATGGATAAAAGAAAGTCAGAAGTATTCAACAGGCCCAGTAACTAATGCCATAAATGATGTGTGATCACATACCTGTGATGATGAGGCATTCATTGTATTCCAGAGATTCCGTAAAGAGGCGAGAAACAATGAGTTCAGGGTTTATGACGAACCGGATCTCTTCCTGGACCAGTCCATGTCCTGTTACTCCTCCACCTACAAACCTGTTTGCAAAGTCCACCTAATGAAATAACAAAATAAGAAAACAAACAGGAGAGTGAACGATAATGGTACAGCCCCTCGGTTATATTCATATCAAAACAAATCTTGATTCAACAATGTTAATATTTTGTCCTGCCCATTCAATGCAGTAAGGAAGAACTGTGAGGTTTAGCTACTGTCACCTCCATTATTTAAACAAATGACTGTATTAGTGTCTCCTGATTATCTGTCACCCACTGTGGTCATTTAACACAGATGAATTACTAAGGATCACTGCACTGCTTCCTGCTTGTAAATAATCAAATCAGGAAATTGTAGCAAAACAAAGCACATGAAATCTAAAAAGATAAAATCTACAATTAATGGTGAGCAGTGATGCAAAATCTGCATGAATGTCTGTAGACCATCTCTATTTTTAAAAATTGGATGCATCTATTGGCATTCCCTGTGAGGAGGGCTCACTGTTTAGTGCTATGCACACAGGAAACACCGTTACTGTCCTTGTTGGTGCTTCACTCACCCTTAATATTTGTTATTCTTTAGTCTGACAATAGGAGGGTGGCAAGGTAAACAAAACAGATGGAGACTAAAGGTTGAAGGATGATTTTACAATTATTAGGGTTAAACTAATAAATTGGCAAAGCAAGTATATTGGCGGGTATGACCTTGTTGCAGATATATCAGTATCAGGTTATATGACAACCAATATTAACAACAAATTGGCAGAAACAACGTTTTACCAGTAAATAACTTGGTTGTTTATGTGATGGTTTTATGGAAAACATGACTATCCGCTTAATACATCATTTCTGATGTTCAGAGCCTTGAACTTCAGGACTTGATCCCAGGCTAGCTTTGGCATGATTGTGTTTCCAGAAGCAAAAAACAGTATTATTGAACCACTTGTACCCAAATAAAGCTCAGGTTTAAAATCTTCTTATGAACTGCTACAGCCTAAAGACAAAATATATATGCAGCAGCACCAGAGATATGTGCTCCCACCTTCACTGTCAAGATAATACCAACATCCAAGATAAAACTGATGACCAGTGTTAAAATAGTTAACAAAAAAAACAACTTTTAGATCACAATGATCCAAGCTGGCCTGTTTTTCAGCCATTTATAGCAAAGTTTTCACATGTTCTTAGACAGAACAAAACATTCCCTATATATACTGGCATCATATTGACATTATATCTAAATAACTTTGGCGATGCTGTCACTTTTCCTCTAGAGCCACCACATAGTTGACATTTGTGGTTTTGAGTGAAAAGTTGACCTTTGACCATTAAATATTATCACTTCATTATTTTATCCTATCCTTTGTGTAAAATTTTGTCATAATCAGCAAATCAATTCTTGAATTTTGGCCAAAAACATGTTTCGTGAGGTCACAGTGACATTTTGACCTTTGACTATCAAATTCTAATCAGTTCATTCTCGAGTTCAAGTGGACATATGCGCCAAATTTGAGGAAATTCCCTCAGGGCGTTCTTGAGATACCGCATCTGCAAGAATGGGACCAATGGATGGACAAACATAATGTCTCTGGCCACATGCTGGCATAGAGGCATAAAAATGTTTTGGAACCCTGTGACATGTTAAACTGAGATGGTTGGCATGATAAACCTTATAACTGCTGATGACAATGTGTTACCATAATCATAGTGTGCATGCAAATAATCTCTAGCCTCGCAGAGCTGCTAGCATGGCTGCAGCCTTGTTAACCAATATCTCTAGTCTGTTTGAATCAATGGATTGACATAAAAAGCCAAAATCATTGAGGAGATCACTGACGAATTTTAACAGCCTGTGGTTATTTCTGGGACTCCTATTTTAAAGTGGGAAATATTTTGATACTGGAGCTTCATGCCATGTAAACCCACTCCTTGTTTTTGTGGCATGGATAAGAGGACAGCCCATTCAATCACAATGCTACTATTCAAACAGCCTGTCAGGGGTGAGGGTTCTGCTCACTGGCCCACAGCTTCGTCAATCTGTGTGACAGTGAGTGTGTTTGTATGTGCATGTTGTCTAACCAGTCGCTCAACTCCTCACCTCCTTCACTGGTTCACCCCTAACCTCACCCCCCTCACCCTTCAATCTCACCTCCTGACAGAATGACAGCCCACTCTGCCCTATCAAAACTCAACACACAGCCAAGTGCCCAGCCTGCTGAGGTAGCCATCAATCCGCCCGCAGGACTCCTGGCCCACTGGGTCGCCCCAGTGAGATGGCTCACCCTCGTCATCTTTTCCTCCATGCGCCTCCTTCTCCCTCAACCCCCACCCCAGGGTCTTCTCCTCCACCCTTGCCTCCCTGAGCTACTCAAGTGTATACATCAGCTGTCAGCCAGAGTAAAAAATGCACCAGCCATCCTGCAACACGGCGGAGTGGGGAGATGGTGTGAATCAATGCAGAAATAGAGACAATAACCTTCCCAGATATGCACAAAAATCATACACCCAATGTTGATTTTCTGCAGGTGGTGGACAACTAGTCACAAAAGCAGTAGAGTCTCTTTGGCATGAAAGCTAAACAGAAAGGAAGTGATGGTAAGCGTCATGTTTGTTGAGTCTGACCTCAACAACAAGTGCAAAACAGGCCTGCTACATCAAATTGACACTCTGAGCCAAGAAATGTGACACTGAGTTTATGGTTACAAAAAGGAATCATTTTACTGTGATTGGGGGGCACTGGCAGGAAAATATTCCTTACAATGCAAGGTTGAAAAAAAAATCGCTTTAGATGCAAAACAATAAACAAAGTCCTACCTGCAGCATCCCGTATCCTTCATCCTCAATCGTCCCCTCACACGTGATATGTAGGCGTTTCAGCTGAGTCTGGGAACTTTAAGAAAGGATAGCAAAACTTCCAGTAATTCTTTCACCAAAGAGTAATTAACTGTATAAACACAATATACCAATTCCTTTGTTAAAGGAGTGAAGTACTTGAGGGAATTAGTACTTAGGGAAGCAGATTTTCCAGTAAATTGACCCAAAGCTCTAGAGTTGTTTGAATGAAATAATTTAATACTGCATATATCTCCAGCAACAGTGTCAACTTCTTCTGTCTCTTCTTCTGTACATCTAAATTTTGGAATTGGCTCACATTCTTTCTGGTAGGTTTATTGAGGCTTTGCGAGATTGAAGGAGGAGGGTTTCTGATTCAAGCCTAAGCTTTTGGCCATGATCCCGATGGAATATAGACAGCCCCCTCAACTTCAGGTCTTGCCACAAGAATTAAAGGTGGAGTCAGCAATATTAATTTTTGATCTCAACATCAAAACAAATCTACCAATACAGATTTAGGCCCTGATCACACAGAAAGGATTTTGCAGTTTGCTAAAGGCGAGGTGATCCGCACTCCGCACGTAGCTAGTTACTAAAATGGACAGGCCGAGGGTACTTGCTCTAGCTCTGGTTGAGGGTGAGAGGCTGTCAGCAAATAGTTTGTTGGGCACAGGGAAACGGAGATCTGTGTGGGTACATGAAACCCTAAAAAGGATGAATCTGGGGCAGTTTGACAACCTGCTGTCTATCGTCAGGCCGTGTGGCTCTGGGTATCCAGCAGCCGCTACCACCAGTTTCTCCTCCATTGTTTACCAACTGTAAACTTATTGTCATGGCCACCACAAAAGGCCCACCCGTCAAATCATCCAATTGGACAATGGGAAAAAAGATGAGGAAAAAAAGAGATGACATTTTTATCAACTTGAGGAATTTAGAGTGCTCCAGCAAAAACATCAGGTGCCTAGAGCGCAGGAACGTGAAGCGTGTTGCAATGCAAAAATCTTCATTCTCATTAAAAACAATTTTAGATAGGGCACCTTCACCCGCTAAAACACTTTCTTTGTGATCAGGGCCTTACCGTCTCTCTCGCTCCAACTACCTGTCTCTTTATACATCCATGGTCTTTCCCTTGTCCTGTGCATGAGCACAAACATTGCGTTGCATATTGGCTGAAAGTTTGTTGTGTGGCTCAGTCTGAGCCACTTTGTTTGTTTCCTATTTACAGAACAAGGGGCTGTGTATGAACAGCATTTTTTTTTTCGCACATCGAATGGACAGCTAATGGATGCAAGAAGGGACTCACTAAGTTTGACAAGAAGTGTATTGGATAAGAATCGCTGACTGCACCTTTAATCTGTATTTCGCAACATTCAATCTCACAATCCCACCTAGTAAAAAGCAACCAATGCGACCATCCTTATGTTCCAAGTAGAACTGGATGATGACAATGAGCTGTGCACATGAACAGCATCAGGAACCCTGATGTGTCATCTGAATGGTCCTTACATTAGTCAGACAACATCAACACACTTTGGATTTGTTCAATCAAATTGTGGGGATATAATTTTTTATACAATTTAACCAAATTTAAAGAATATTAACTGACCCAAAACATTGTATCAATTAATATTTAACAAATGTGTAAAACAAATCTTCTTTAATATGGATTGTTGTGGGTGGATTGTAACCAAAATTCAGATCTTTCAATCATAAAATGAATAATATCATAGAATAGAAGGTAATACCTTTCCCAGTTTGGAGGATTGTTTAGTACTTGTCTTGTGAATGTTACAAGACCCTTGGGCCCTTGAAAAAAAAAAGAAACAAAAAATCATCAAATATGATCATCAACTGAAAAGACATGGAGAGCAACAACTGCTGCAGCATCATGTGGGATATATTTAATGCTTACTGGTTTGTGTAACTCTCCTGAAATAACACAGCAGAGTTTTCAATTTCTCAATTTTTCTTGGTGAAGAACCTTCAAATAACCTGAAAAAGAAAGCAAACAGCAATTTGAGTTCACAGTAGATTATTGTAAGGCACTGACTTTGTTTTATAGTGCATGTGAAAATCTTTGGAGTCTCTACCAAAAAAAAAATCTTTTTTTATGTAAAATGTAGGTCTTTGATATTAACTAAAATGTAATTTGTGTTATATGATAGAAGTGGATGTTTCACTCAGAGTCATTATCTATGGCTCACTGCACAACCATGCCACAGCATGTCATGAGTGAGGTCAAGCTTTTAAACTGGCATGATGTCTCTCCCATCTACCTCCATCCTTCATACAATGGCACTGCCTGAGGCCGTGTTTCAGTTCTTCAGAGTCACCGTAAAAACTAGGGTGGGTGGAGGGAGGAGGGAAAGAAAGAAAGCAAGAGAGAGAATTGGGTGGACAGCTTATAATCACCCCATACTGGTGCTCTCGCTCCATTAAAAGAGACCTAAGCTGATGACTAATCACAGTTCACCATTCATCTTTCCCTCCCGCCGCTTTCTGCCCAGGCCAGTAAAGAAGAAACAAAAACAGAGGGGACAAATGAAATGAAAAGGGTAATACACTAAAAGGCTTTCAGTGAAAGAAAAAACTCATTTATCAGGCAATTTCTGCACATCAGATCCATTTTTTCAACTATTTATTTTCCTTACACAGCGCTTTACTTATGCACTGTGAAGCCCCCACTCCAATTCCCTTAGTCAGTGTCAATTAGGCATAATGTACCCTGGAGGACAACCTGCCTGTGAGGCAGTGCAAGTGAAACACAGGTGGATGACGGTGATATTTTCAGTATAGCCACAAATCTTTCCTCGCTAAAGACAAGGACTTAGTCACAAAATATATTGCAGTAATTTTCATTTTCAAGGATAGTCACATTAATTACTTGATTCTTATACACTGTAACCTTATCTATTATATAAAGTGCACCAGGAGACCAGATTTCTGACAGGTTTCCCATTACCAATAAGGCTATTTTCTTACAAATGAGGTAGGCCATCTTGTGGTCACTCAGTTCAGAAAAAGAGGAAAAACAGAGGACACACTTCTCAATAATGAGCTTTCATTGTTAACTTAACTGTTAAACAGGCTTCCTATGTCATTTTCTTCTCACACAGAGAAAAACACAAGCTAAAGAGACAAGTCTGCCTTCTTTCCTCTGCCTCGAATCTATCCATCACTTAACGGAGGACAAACCTTGACAGTTCTGCCAAAACAGCAATCAGCAGATTGCTTGCTGCTCTGCTTGTCCAAGACGGAGCGCTACTGTAGCCGATAAGCAAAGTGACGGACACTCCCTCAATTACAGGGGGAGAGGGAGGGCCAGTAACGATCGAGGGCCCATTTTAGACTGCACTGGTTGTCTTGTCTTGTCTCATCTTCTCAGAAACACTGAGACTTTTTTCCTCTATTGCTCTCTCCTGTATTACACTGCCGGCAGAAATGCTGATAGTGAAGGCAGGCCTGCAACCAAGTGCTGGCGTGGGTCTGAAACGGGCGGCCCTGCAACCAGAATCAATGCTTACATTATTAGAAAGGCCTCTTCACTTAGCCTGCCACTAACGTTTGATGTGGAGGCAGATATCATCATCCAAACCTTAATCGTACTCTCACAATCAGTCATCTGCATGGGTGACACAGATGACTGATTGCGAGAGTACGATTTAAGTTCAGATAAAATGAGAAAGTTGACTGGGAGAATGTGGACTAAATCACACATAATCAATTTGACCATCAAGTAAAACAATATTGCTCGGCCCCCGAGGGAGAGCAGATGGCTAATTAGACTCCGGTAGCAGTTGTGGCCTGTGCAGATTGCAGGGAATATCAAAATTATATGGTACTAAACCTAGTCTTCATGTTCTGCACAGAGTGGAAGCACTATCGTAACTACAAAAGAGCACCCAGTAGAGCGCAGACCTCTGCCAAGCGGCTGCCCAAGCTGATCGTGGCCACTCTGGATAATTCTTGCAATTCCAGCAGATGTGCCACACTGCGTTTAAGAAGCTAATCGATATACACACCATGTCTATTTTTGACAAAGCGGCTGCATGCGCATAAAGCAGATCAATTCCTCCTGCTAACAGGGACTGTACTGTATGTGAAATCGAGATCCATTTCGTTTGTAACTTAACTTTTAATGACATTAACTTTGACTGTAGACTATAGCACAACAATATAGGAAATAACAACAATAAACAAACAAACAAGCAAAATAAACATTTACCTTGGTTACTTAGCCTGCTTAATTACTTATGGTAGAAGCACAGATATTAAAGAAAAATGACCAAACCAAAAAAATCTGAAAGTCTACTAAATCAGGCTGGCAAAACCCTCCACTGAAACACCTCTGGTGTGGTATTACGTAACGCAGTGGCAGCAACAAAACCAGCTTTGGCCAGTAGATTGCCCCTCCCAGCTCCCTTACAGTCAAGATAGCAGGGAAGGCAACAAAAACTGAGGATAAATTCATCTTGTATCGCCCAAGAGGCATCCCAAACGGATGCCCGAACCACCTCAACTGACCCCTTTTGACACGAAGGAGCAGCAGCTCTACTCCGAGCTCCCTCCGAAAGTCCGAGCTCCTTACCCTATCTCTAAGGCTGAGCCCAGCCACCCCACGGAGGAAACTCATTTCGGCCACTTGTATCCACAATCTCATTCTTTCAGTCACTACCCAGAGTTCATAGGGTTGAGACATAGATGGACCCGTAAAATCGAAAGCTTTGCAGAGATGATTTCTAGAATAGTCAAGGCCCCTTATGGTCAGCTTTGAGAGGTGACGAGTCAGCACTCATTACGGTATAAAACACTTAATAAACCTGTTTATTCAACAATTATGAATCACTACAACCACAAGAGGGCCTTGGGCATATAGTAAGAACTGTGCACACAAAATATGAGGTTGATTGGCCCAGTAGTTTGCAAGATTAGCTGTGTACATAGATACACACACATGTGCACACATACACACTTGATCCCCACCAGGCTTCACCTAGTGAAGAAAAGATATTGCCAAACTGACATCTCCAGTATGTCAGGCAACAATACCGGAAGTGATTAGTCATAACACTAATGAGAAGACAAAGATATCTGGACAATGTCTGGTGTGTACTGAGGTGCCTTCAGTTCATAAATACTGTAACAAAGCTGGTAACAAAATCCCATCATAACTCTGTAAAATGTCTAAAACTATCAAATGTCTGAGCAGAAATAACAAAACAAGGCTGCTGCTGTCTGCACACCAGCAGACCAGAGATTGTATTACAGCCTAGACTGCTTTTGTGCACCACCTCCCTTCGTTCAAAATAACGTGGCTCCTCAAGATTATGAGAAGCCAGAGACAGATACACAGGTGTGCCCTTTGAAAAATAGTCTATCAGAACAATTTGTTTCAATTAGCCATCCAAGACTTTCTTAACAGACGACTGGTTCTGAGTAGGTAGAAACAGAGAGCACCAATTTAACACTCCTACCCTGAATGTCCCTCCCACACAAAAGGACATAACAGAAACATGGAGCTCAAAGAGACTCTCTGCCCACAGTCCCAGCCTCAGGTCTATAAGGTGACAGAGGCTGATGCAGCACGCAATGTAATCTTACCACTACCAAAAACATAAACATAAAAATGGTCTTTGATAAATAAACAAACAAAAAAACCAGCAAAGACACAAATGAGATAGCTCAAACTAGCTATAACTCTGTTTAACAGCCAGATGCAAACAGGTCATCGTGTCATTATGACCCCTGCAAGCAGGCTATAACAGAAACTTTAATGTTAGTGTATGTAAACTTACTGGACGCTGACTACATTAGTTGAAGCTGAGTAATAGCATTTATCTATTAGGGGTTTTCAAGGCAGTAGTGCCCCCTTATGGAAATCAGTTTACTAACCTCTGAATGGTAGGATGACTAAAGACATAGCTACTCAATCAAAATTCTACCAGTTTGTAAAATAGTTCTACTTAACCATGAAAATAAAAATAAACTGTAAATGTGTTTGACGCATGATTACTGGAAAGAACACCATTGAAAACACTGTAAGACAGCCTGACTCTGCCATTAAAACCTGGACAACACACAATGTTCCAAAATAATTTAAGACCAGAAAAAGTATAATGATGCCAATGACTCCAATCATGCTCCTGTCTTGATGAAGCATACAGACCAATGAGGCAAATTTGGGATCAGTATCTGAGTCTAAGATCACATCAGTCTCCTACTGGCTTACAAAGGGACTCAGCAAAAGGCTCAAGGGGCAAATCTCATTTTGGGAGTAAAATACTAATGACTGTGGCTCACTTTATTACCCCCTGGTGAGCTGTTTTGTGTCTCTCTAGTTTTCTGTGAGGCATGTTGTGCCTTTACCTGTAGAAGTTGATCTCAGGATAATTGCAGTACTCCGACTTGCGGGAGTTGCGTCGGGGGAATGTGCAGAAGAAGGCGTTGGCCAGAAGACAGGCTATTTGCTCCTGAGACAGAGTCAGGGAGTGGTTCATCCTTGACTTCAATAAGGGAATTGGCTAGAAAGAGAACGAGAGTGAGAGAAAAAAGTGAAAAAGAGACCAAACCCAAGGGACTGAAGATCAGAATGGGAAATGTAAATGACAAAGAGAGATGCACAAGAAACACACAAGGTTACGTGGGTGCAGTACTGTGGGTCTGATGGCTAATGGGGGTACATAATTAGTTTAGCAATCTAGCAAGGAGAGGAGACAAGGAGACTTCCATTAGGTAAATGGGTGGTAGTAATTAAGGTCCTGGTTTTCTTGCTCTCCCGCAGGTTCGTTCAGTCAGACACATGGGGCCCATCTATCTTCACTGATTAGGGCTAAAGAGCCTCCCAAGGCTGCCCAGTTAGCAGATCAATACCAGCTCTAATAACACACACATAAACATTAGCCTTGACGCTTAATACTGCAAAACAAAGTGGAGAGTCAGAAAGCTTCATTATCCAACCGTAACAAATGATTCTGAGGTGTAATCCATGCCAGAAATTCCCTCATTTGGTTAAACCCTGACGTTCTGCCACAGGTTTCTGTCTCCTGTAACAACTAGAGGGGTTTCCTATCCTGACCATAGTGAGAGCTGAATAAATTCATTAAATTAAACTGAAGACTCTGAATCAGATAACTGAATTACAAAAATATCAATGTCGGAATTTCTGCAGTGCTATAACTGACGACAGCGAACGAAAATGAAGACAAATGGGATTGACATTTAAAAGATCGGTGACATGGATCAGCTCCATTTAATGTGAAAAAAAAGAGAGGGCTCTGTTTGTCAAAATACACCGCTCGGAAGAGGAATGGCTAGTGTAGAAGTCCGAAGCAATAAGCTGAATTTTAAATTTCATAAGTGGAATTTCCTCAAGTGCTCAAGCATAGCACATCAGATGGATGACTGGAGATGAGACGGACCTCTCCTCTCACAGCCCTCTTTTCTAATGAAGCAGTTCTTGATACGGACCAAAAAGAGGCATTCGTTATCGAGCAGTTGTAACTCATGAACTGATCTTGTATAACATCCACCATCCAACCCTTTGCCTCTTCTCTCTGCTGACTGCACGCACTTACATCCTTCCTCCTGTATCCCTTAAAGCTGGGGTAGGCAGTTTTTTCTGGCATCAATGGACAAAAACCCTGTAATAAATTTTGAGCATGATGTAATTCAGGTGGTCCAAGAGGACACTAGACGTCTGCACCTCCTTTTGGCTTTGTTTAACCAACTGCTAGCTATAACTAAAGGCAGGGTGCGAGCTACAGCGGAGCCAGGAGGGAGCTTGGCTCCTCTTAATAAGACATGAGCTCCCCTGAAAACATGATTTGTAAGATATTAGAACATGCTATGTTTGCCATGCATTTCAGTATTTCTGTGACTTCATCATCACAGATCATGTGAAAAATTTGGTTGTTTTTGATGTAAGATTCATGCATGCGAGTGATTCATCATCAATTCGCTTTAATAAAGTTAATTTTTACCATCATTATTGAAGTGTGGCGGCTGAATATCATAGGATTTACTGCTGAGGAAAAAATATACTATCTGCTTGCTGAATTGCTGTTCTGTAAAAAAAAAAAAAAAAAAAAAAAGTGAGCTTCCCGAAATCCATGGTATAGTTCGCACACTGGCCAAAAGCTCATGGCTGCAGCTAATTTAAGTTCATGTTTATGTAGCCATTTCAAAGGGCTTTGCAGGCCCACACGTTTGGACAGAAAACAGGACGATGTTGCTCATACAACTGCCACTACAAGCAGTATTAGGATCAATATCACGATCAGGATGATTGAAATAAGTATGTACTGTCTGGTGGGAAAGGGTCAGGACAGAGAGGGGAAAGCTGCAGGAGGAGGCGGTATTTTCAAATTCTGACTTTTTTTTTAACCTTTTCAAGAAAACTGCCTACCCCAGCTTTAGCACTGTGAATGCCTTATTTAAGCCACTGTATCACAGCAGCTCATATTTCAATTTCTTCCTGCAAACCCCCAAAACATAAATTGCATGCATATTCAAAAATAGTATACTGCACTTACCATCGTGCAGAGGGTAGGAGCACTGAGTGCTAGGTCAACCATAGCTGGTAGCAGGGCCTCAAACAGGAGTTGTAACTCTGAATGCTCGAGATACTGGAGAAAAGAAAGAAGACACGCAGGCAGGAGTTCTGTTAAATGGGATATCTCTGTGGAGCTGACTGCCTAGTTAGGCAGGCAGTTACTCAGAGCCAGCAGTAAGAGTGACTGATTAGATCTGAAGTGATGTATTGTTTTGTTAACACTGCTGATTTTTTTTCAACCAAAATGTTAAGTCACAATCAAACCATTTTTTTTGGTTTAGTTTTTGACAATTCTGTTTTTGAGAGTAGAGCCAATTCATAGTTTCCATCTCACTCTTGTATTGGCAGTTCCTTCTTTTTCTTTTACTTTAAACATACAGACAACACATCACTGTCTTGAGAATAAAATGCCCCTGAAAAAATAAGGAGCAGCCAACAGCTTGATGGAAAGTTTAAATGGTCTAATAACTGCTGGACGGTGAGTTTGAGGTCATAACCCTATACCAGTAACCAATATCAAAGGAAAGATGCTCAGTTCTCATATCCAACAAAAAAAACTCAATGTCAGTGAAGTTAATGAAGGTTTATTGTTGTTTTAGGGTGAACTCCCACTCCTCAAATATCAATAACACTTGAGTGGTGAAAGAAGAGATAGAAATGCTGCAGAGCTACTCGCTACACAGAACCAGGTTCAGAACAAACTCCCATCAATCTGGGAGCGGGCCTGCCACGGCCGAGGCATCCATACTTCAGCCTATAGCTTACCTCAGCATCCATCTGCAATTCCCTCTAAAATAAACACCCTGTTATTCCATCATAGACCCAGATTTACAACGCAATCACTTATGAGTGTATTGGCTTCGAATGTCACTGTCATAAATCACTTGCCTTACTCTATCAAGGTAAGCAGGGGGAGCTCGCGCTGATTAAATGGACCTTCTGGAGCAAATGCAAATGACCAATTGTGGAGAGAGTGGCAGGGTGGCTTGATTTTCAACAGGAAGTCTTTGGTGGGTGATTTGGTTGGGGGGCATTTATATGGCTGCAGAGCAGGTCTGACTAAACGCTGTCAGAAGTAATGAGCTGGCAGACATCATAAAGCGCTCCTGTGGGACTAATAGATGGTAGTTGGTGATGCAGCTGGATGAGGGCAGAAAGATGATCCCCCAGACTTTCCACAGCTACAGCAGCCGGCCACCGCAGTCACACACAGGCTGGGATACACACACAAACTATACCTTTCACATCAATACATATGACAGACTGAGTTCCAGTAGGACAGTCCAGATTAACTGCTGCATAGGCTAACGATTGATAACACTCTGATCATCCATCCATTCTCATCTTTACAAGTTATTTTCATTTCCTGGCAGCTCAACCTTCGCAAGTCTCAATCTCACGTATTAATTTAGAGGTCTAAGAATATTTTTTCAATGGCTTAGACACAGAAACAAACCAAGTGACAAAGCACAAAAAGTGAGAGGGATAGAGCGCGGCGCTGTTCTGCTGCTGAATGTTCATATACTATAGAAACATCAGCTGTACTTACTCCTGGACTGCTTTCCTGCTAAGCCCTCAGACATTCATCAGAAAGTGACACAGTGACAGTTTCATTTGGCAGGGGAGAAACACTAAGACAATTTACAGACAAGCCCTAATTTGGATAACTCTTTTTTTCTCCCCTATGGCTATTACACGTTGAGCGGAGTGTCAATCACTGGCCCAGGGGCAATATACCTCGTGACAATTACCCCAGTGCTGCACTAACGTTGCTCCAGATTTAATTAGGTGGTCTTGGCTGAGGAGTACAACAGCAAGGATTCAAACCTGCCACAACTACAGCAAAAAGATGCTAACATTTTAAAAAAAGGGGTGCGGTAAAAATCATTCTGTCAATTACTAATCAATTGGTTTGCCCAAACAATGGCTGAACAGTTCAGTGTGTGTGATTCTTCACTACATTAGTGTCTGTGTGAGAGATGCATCACTTGTGCGTGTCTGCTGTAGAATGGCAGCTGTTAATCATTCCTGCTCAATGTGCTGGCATGTTGCTCTGAATGCTCCCTCATCCTGCAGCCATTAACTGATAGAAATGTAACTCAAGTCACAGTAAGCAGTCCGTACTTTGTATCTGTATGCATGCAACTATTTAAATTCCTGTACTTCTTTTGCCAGCTTTTTACAGCTTAAGGCAAGTTAGATTTAAGACTTTTTCAATTTTTTTTTATTGCCACTCAGAATTAAATTTAAGACCAACTTCATGATAAACATAATTGAAGATAAAATCATGAACTGACATCAATTACTTAGGGTTAGGTACACTTTAGCCCAAATGTTGTGACAGAAAAATGAT
>JAPZEB010000003.1:16354641-16375422 GCA_029783705.1 Chaetodon striatus | reverse complement strand
TCCAGGGATCTGTAGTGGACATCAGTCTTCTGCTTGTTGTCCTCCATGCCTGGCATCCATCTACGAAACATGGTAAGGTTAAATTAAGATTTGGATATGGAGAAAATCAAATATGACGATATATTTGACAAAATACTTTGATAATACGCCACTTTACTTTAATGTAGACTTTAAAACTAGGAAAAGACAACACGTATGATATTACGATATCCAAAATCTAAGACAATATCTAATCTCATATCATGATATTGATATACTATCAACATATTGTCCAGCCCTAAGTACAAATAAGGGGTCAAGGGAAGAGATCAGACATGTAATGTACCCTTTGACGTAGATGTCACTCATGTTTTCACCAGTGATGCTTGTTTCATCCAGAATGACATCAGTTGTGTTCCAAACGATGGCTCGCAAAACGTACCTGTTTTAAATATATTATGTTATATTAGATCCTTAAATGCAATATGATATAATGTTATTTTTGTCAAGCGTCTCTTACTTCTTGGCTTTACGTGGAGTGATATCAGATGGAGGACCTGGCAAACCAAGGCTCTTGGGGAAAATATCTACCCACATTTGGATTTTTCCCTGTATTTGTGGAAAAGAATCTTTAAACAAAGCTATCATACAACATTAAAATGCAAATTCCACGTAGCATTATGTTCATACGTTAGCTTTACTACTACCTCTAACTCTACTAAATAAAATGAAAGTAGTGTTATTGTTGTTGTTTTAACCTGAGACAGGTTGGGTTGGTGGGAGCTGCACAGGGTTCTGGTCTCCACATGCTCTGGTGTCAAGCCCTGGTTTCTGAGGACATGCAGAGCCAGCCTCTCTCTGGCCGGGCCCAAGTGCGGGTGGATCACAGTGTTTGCCTCTGCAAAGGGCACAGCAGATTGTAAAAGTCAAGGAGGAAAGGATATTATACTGTAGAAGATGTATATTAATATCAAAGATATACAAACAGCCAAACTAAGAAAAATTACTATTGTAGCACACTTATTAATACTTGTTAAAGGCAGGATGAGAGGGATTTTCCTAAAACAAAAAAGATGTGTAGACTCGTACTCGCAGAGACGCTACCCTCTGCCAGTATTTTCTTATATATATATATACGCACGCATCTAAAAGGAGCCACTGAGCTGGGGCCAACTTTGAATGCTGTATTTACAATCTGCAACCCACAAATCCTGCTAACTCTGCCTTTAAATATTCTACAAGGCATTCGAAAATTACTGTACCAAAATCTTGCAGGTTGTATTGTTTTCCTGAGAAAGACAGTGAGCTGCCATCTCCCTCTATGCGTGGAGGAGGAACGCCTCTCACTCTGGCCACGTTCTGCAGGATCTGAGAGGGCTTCAGCTGGTCTCTCCACTGATTGATCCCTGAGCTGTGAGAAAAATGTAGCTTTTCAGGTTTGGATTTGAGAAACTAAAACATATCAAAGAAAAAGTCCCTGGTCTACTCTCTAGGATGTATAAACTGTGCTGTGGATATTGTACTGTAAGAGTACATACTTACACACAGTAAGTCTGTGGCAGGCCACAGCAGGGCCTGAAACGAGAAAGGAGTCTGTTCTCCAAATCGATGACTGTCTCACCCACTTTTTCATCTCTGCTCAGTAGGTCATAGTCATACACAGCAATCTTCAGGTCCTTGTCTTGAGGCAGGAAGCAGGACAGCTCAAACATCCTGGATTAAATGGAGGACATTCAATGCATTTGCTGCTTGTTTATGTTGCTATGCAAACTTAAAATTGGCTTGCAAAATTTGAATGAATGAAAAATGAACAAGTTGAATACACCGCTGTCTCACCTCCCAAACTCTGGATTCAGGGTGTTTGGTTTGTAGCTATCTCTGTCATCCAATGTTTTCCTTCCCAGTGCAATCTTAATGTATTGGTCACACTGAAGCCAAAAAGAAAAAGAAGGAAAAAAAGAAGCATCAATCATCTTTGTCACTTAATAAAAATCTAGAGCATAGTTGTATCTGAATCCTTCATTACTAAATTACAGGTAGTTGTTCAGTTGCAGCTTCATCTAATACTCACCATGCCATTCGTATCTTTAGGCTGCAGGTCAAGACAGCGCACCACATAAATTCTGACCAGACACTCCTGTGGTCCGCTCTCAGGGAGCTCTCTGAACTGGCGGGGTGGAGGTGGCACCCCTGGGTCATCGGGCAGTGGGTAAATCTTGAATGAGCCCTGAATATCAGCAAAGAGGACAGCGCCATTAGTCATATAACATCTCTTCTGCAAGCTAATTATATTCACACAGAAACTTTCGACCAGTGGCTCTCAACCAGGGGTCCAGGGAACCCCGAGGGGTCCTTGAGGATGTTCCAGGGCGTTGCCAGGAAAGTGGAGAATAGTTTATTTCCACTATTTAATTTAATATAGAAGTGAGCCCAATGTGAGTAAGAGTCATAAGAGTGACTATTCTGATCATAGGTTTCACTTCCTTCATAGTTACCTCCTCAACTGTAGTTGACAACAATAGGATTCTGGTCTTAATCATATCTAATAACAAAACCTGAAACAAAAAGCTTATCAAATAGGAGTCTGTTACCTATAATATTTATCAATCTAGGGGTCCCTGACATGAAAAAGGCTGAGAACTACTGTTCTAGACCATTTTTATGACCAGGTAACCATAGATTGAAGAATCACAGAGGATAAAATAAATCTCTGTGGTTTGTAATTCTACCTAAAAATCAAACTAAACTTAAATAATGTCCAAAAAAAATTAGAGCAGTATCTGAGTCAGTTCATTGATGTTGCGTACATTTCCACATTTAAATGCAACTTTATCATTCACCCAAAGTGGGAAATTGTCTCTAACTTACATAAAACAATTCAAAACCTCAATCATAAAGCAAATTTTTGTAAACAGTATGGTCTGAAAACAAATATCACAATAAAATAGATGCTTTATACCTATTCTGAGAATATGAAGGTAACTCAGCTTGGTCAATTTTTTTTTGAATAATTTCACGGCCTTTAATTATTAAACAAGAATTATCTATATAATCCAAATTGAATGGCAGTGCAAGGTATAGTTCAAGTGAAATAAACATTCAGAATAGGATGAAAGTTGTTCCAACTCCAGAGGTACCCAACACTGAAGCAAACTATTCCCTCACAGACATACCAGTCTGCAGGCTACATATGTAATACTGCTGTTACGTTCCCTCCTTGAACCTGTATCTGCGGTACTATTTTGTAGCTGCCAAATGAATCCATTGTCTTTAACTGAAATTCAAAAATCCTCCACCAGAGGGCAGACAAAGCCTACGGAGAGTAGCTGTGCAGCAGTAAAAGCAGTGATTGCCCCTGTTACTTATGCTCAGTTAAAATGGGATGCTGAGCGACAGGGTCACGTCCTCACAGTGTGGCTCCTTTACCTTAAACTCTCCCACCACAGAGGGATCATCTTCCTCATCTTCGTTCTTTCCTCGCTGAAGTTTGAATGTGGTGCAGAAATCGGTGAGTCCCTGGAACTGTGGAACCTCCTCTAGTTCACTGTTATATACCTGAAAACCACCAACACAGAGGGCAGAGCACAAATTACATATATTGCAGTCCACTATATTATCTGCTACACAAAACTAAGTCAAACTTTCATTATTGTGAGCTTTGAACCTAACTACCGGTTTACTTTACACCTTAGTTGCAAGTTTTCACAGAGCTCCCACATTTTTCTTGTTTTTAGTTTAAAACATTAACAACTGAATCTCCCCAATGTTTGACTGCTCTTGTCGGCATCTGAGAAAAAAATCTTCTGTTTTGGATATATAATACTGCAAACTCTTATCAAGAAAAACAAGAATGAGGACTTTTTGGTCACAACCCTGTCTGTTATAGCTAGCTTGCTGCAACTTGTAAAACTAACACAAACAAGGAATCAAGTGAAAGATTAAATCATTTATTGTGCCCTGGCATGTTCTTACCTGCAATGTGTCGTATCCCTTTTTCACGTAAGGCCCACACTTTTCCTGCTCTCCAACAGAGGCGTAGAACTTACTCCACCAGTCTACTGCTTCCTCCTCCTACACATTGGAAAATAATGATGAACTTAGTGTTTTTAGAGACGCTGTCTATCAGTAGACAATGTGTGAAAAGAGAGAATCTCACCGTCTCTGCTTGAAGCTGCAAATTGGGAAGCAAGAAAGAATACTTGTCAATGAAAGGAAGTAGGTGTGAAAATACTGTCTCTAACCTTTTATAGGTGCATTAGTATTTACCTCAGCTTTCACGATGGGACTCTCCTCAATGTCTATGACAACATCGCCATGGGCAGCAGCTATCATTGCCACTGCAAAGTCAATGAAAACAGGGTACAATAAGCTTCTACTGTATGCAGCTAAGTGTGTATGTTCCTGTCTGAGTCCATGCATGTGTGTTTACCTCTGGCTGACATGCAGACTTCACTGTTAATGCGATACGGATCACAGCGGAACTCCTCCAGGCAGTCGATGGTGCACTGACCCACTACTGGTTTCCTACCAAATGGCCGGTGGTCGATGACCTTCAGCACAATGGGCGGGGTGTACATCTCCTCTTTGGGAAGCAGCTGCAGTGAGGATAGAAGCAGCCATGTAAGAACATGTGGAAAATCTAGACATGAAACATTTGCTGGTGTCTCTGAATATTTATTCTGTAAAGTTTGCAGGTTTGTACCACTTTGAGCAGCAGCACAGATCCAGGGAAGTTGGGGTTCTTTTTGAAGCTTTTGATTACAGCGGTTTGAACAATCTCACCACCGCACTCCACAATCAAGCTGGGAGAGGAAACTGTGGCCAGCTGGTAGGTCTTCATGTTCCTCAAGCCCCAAGTCAAGACCTGGGATCAAAGAAACACATTAACATGCTCAGAAAAACTAGTATAGGCAGATTAAGGAACCAGCGTGGAGGTAGGAGATGGGTGAAAGGGGGGAAGGGAAGTACATGCAACCACAACAGAAATCTTAGGGTTGGGCTGATCTTGTCTGATCATGTAATGTGTGTCAAGAGAATTTATAGGCAAAGGATTGTGTACCTCAATCGCAGTGAGCTGCACTACAGGTCTGATTCCCTGGGGAACCATGTAGAGCTTCTCCCCCCGGCGAGGAGGCACCAGGGGCATATCTCCGTCATCCGCCTGGAGGGCAAAGCACAGCATCACCTCCTGAGTACAGTTTCATAAAGTTACAGTACGTTTACTTTCCTTGGCGTCATCGTTACCTTGTTCTTCAGCAGGAGCTCTGCAGCCATCAGTATCTCCCCAGCACTGCGACCTTTTTTGTTGACCGGGAACCAGAGCAGCTTGGGGCTGACGGCCACACTGGGGTTCAGTTTCACTATTGGAGGGCATGTGCAGCGACCCATGGGCTCATCTTTACCCTTGTAAATATAATGCAGAGGCAGAGAGAGACTTAAAAAAAGCCAGACTACATCCACCATGTACCCCAGTCACATTTCTAGGATAAAAGCCTGTATGCCTGCATGGTTTGATCTGGCAGATTAAATATACAACATACTACTTGATCACTGTCGCACAGCTCCACCACCACATCGGGAGGGTTGCGGGCGATAGTTTGGGGATCTCCGTAGATTTCAATGTCCTCAAAGATGAGAGTCTGATCCCATGTGGGGTTCAAAGTGGTCCTTATTACTTCTGTGGTCTTACTCACATGCAGGAATGACACGTGGGCGTAGGGATCTGAGGAGGACCAGAGAATTATTTTGATAGAAATGTGAGACAAATTGTGTGAACCTTTGATGTTGGGGTTTTCACCATATTACCTGAAACTCAACCTGCGGATTCTGATCCACGTTTCACTATGGTACGTTGGTTCCTGGGTGGGTCGCGAGAAATGAACACATATTCTGACTTTATGAACACTACAAATGTAAGGACTCACCACTTTTTCCCTATCTATCTTGTTTACCATGCCCATAAATCTGAAAGAAGTATACTTTTGTGCTCATGGTTTCAGTAAAAAAGAAGAATCTAACCATGTGCTGCATGTCCATATTGACAAAGTCTAAACATTTATATTTGTATTCTCTATCCCTGCAGTTTGGAACTCTTATAGACAGGGCACCAACAGGTGTTACGGCAGCTTACATCACAACAACAAAAATATTCTGTGACAACAGAAAAATAAAATAAAATAAAATCAATCCAATTAAAATTCTAATTAAAAGACATCTGAAACATTATTTTACATTATATGGAGTAAGATGGGTGAGTGAAAACCTCTGCTGTGATTTTTTATGTAATTTTTTATTTGGCAGAATTGCACCTCCTAAGCAGATTGCATTTATTAGTATGATCAGGTTTGTACTTTTGTTTTTCTGAGTCATGTGTTGTCTGCCTTATTTTTACCTGAGAAGCTGTCTTTGTCCATTGCACAGAGATTTCTCCCCTGATACACGTACACTCTCAGATGGTACAGGTACGACCCTGAAGAGGGATATAACGTTATCAGCATGTTCAACCGTATCACCTCCAAAAAAACATAATCTCACAGGACATCTGGCACACTGCTGATTAATCCAGACTTAGCTGGGTTTTTGATTCAGTGCTATCTTGCATCAGGAACTTTGAAGAAACAATCAACGACCAGAGTGAGTGACCAGCAATCACTTTATCTGACCAAACTACTCACGGCTAAAGTGGCAGGAAACAGTGGGTGTGTTGGCGCCGAATACTTTGGAAGCATCCGCTTTACTGGCCTTCTCGTCAACATCAACCCCCTGTTAACAAAACACAGGGTGAGGTGCTTGAAAGAACAAAATTTAAGAGAATTTGAAGAAAAGAGCGCACAACTAAAATAAACTTCCTGAGTGATTTGCCAACATCTGACAGGAACAGCCACATGCAGGAGAATAATGAGAGGATATGACTCAGATGGCATAAAGTAACGGCTGTTGCCATGACAACTGCCTCGATGGGGGAAATGTAAGAGTACAACATGTATTCAGCAATGTTTCTCAGGGGGACTCACTAATGCCCCTTCCAGCTTAAAGATGGCAGAGGACCCAATGCAGTCTGATGGGACCATCTTTCTTCTCCAGCGGCGGCGGCGGAACGTGTCAGAGGAGCGCTCCTTCCTGTGAAACTTCCAGCCAATCAGGGAGGAGTACTCCCAGACTTCCCCTGGATCTAGTTTCTGTGAAAGACCCAAGGACACACACACAAGAATGAGAAACTCATAAAATCTCTAGAATCTACTCTTTTTTGTCATCTTCCCTCAGAGGTGGAACCAAGTCATTGTTTTGCAAAACACAAGTAAGTCATGTGCTTCGAGTCCATATCTCTGTCTTCTACCACCTGTTTCTCACCTCAGTAACGGCCATTTTATCAGCTATCTTCCTCCGAGGTCTGATGAGCCTCTTCCTGCGATGGACGTGATACATTTTCTCTGCTGCAACCCAGGATTTGGGCTTATCATCTGGAGGAATGGTGACTCCATATTCCCAACCTATAGTGCCAAAGGACACGCACAGACATGCACACAGACCAAGTTAAACTCCCACAATTTCAAACACAAAACTAAAACAAAGATATGTTTTATGGTTCTGTTCATGTTACCTCTCTCATCTACAGCCTTGTTGCTGTCAAAGGTCCAGTCGTCCTCCCAGCTCCATCCAGGTGGACATTCAAAATCTGCTGGGCTTGGAACCTTTTCTCCATTCTACACAACACAAACCCTCCATTTAGTGGTTCAAACATTAATTAATGATTGTTATTAAACACAAAATTACGGATTGCCATATAACTGTCAAAGTAATTCACGCAAATCTACTTGTAAATAAATACAAATACTGGTTGATTACAGCTTCCCAGATGCAAAGAGCATCTTACTATTCAAATTATTTTTACGATTATAGTCCTTAACCCTGCATTAAATATTTTTTTTGGCTGTTTGGGGCCTCTCAACTCATGAAGGAAATATTAAGCTGTTTGGCTGCTAAATGCTCCACTGCATTCACCAGCTAGTTGCTAACTTTATCTGTTTGACGTTTGTTACAGGGCATGGAGCAGCACAGAGTGGATTTATTAGCAATTTTTATTGGAAGACAGCTGCTGCCTGCTGTGTGTGTAATCGAAGTGAATCAGAAAAGTAAAGTTGCATGCCATAAAACCAAAACAACAAGCTGAAAGATGCAAAACAGCTTTAAAGAGCAGGGAAGAACTGCAGAGTCTGGTGACAGTTCTCTGTGGGTCCGTCACTATGAGCGACTCCTCCCATATTACACATAGTCATGTGATCCATTTAAAATATTAGGTATAGCAGCTTTAAGTTTTTTGTGCACAAATAACTGTAATAATCATTAGTAGCAGCCCCAGTGAAAACTACACATCATAACCAGACTCAGCGAGTCACATCCATCAAACGCTATCATGTTTATTTACATAAATTCAACCACAAAGCAACCCACCTTTCCTAAGTTCAGAATAGCACAGGAAACACTGATAACATCGGAATCTAACAAGCAGACACGTTTTTGTCCCGTTATCTTCACCAACATTTTTCACAAAATTAAATGTGTGAGTGAGAGCAGTACTGCAGGTCGTACCACGTCTGTGTAGGGCTCTGCAGCGGGCTTCCACTCCCCACCAGGGAAACGTGTTTCATTCTGAAAAACTTCATCCGTGAACTCGGTGTGACCGGCATCTGCTTCTGTTAACAGGCTGTAGGAAACACCACCACAGCACACAGGTTGATGAGAAGCTTTGTGACTCAGACAGCAGCTATGTCAGACTGTGATAAACGGAGCGGAACAGCTCAGGAAGACAGGCTTCAGAAAGCTTAAATTGTTGACATGAACCTTGGTGGGAGAATATAAGCACTTGAGCAGGAGGAGGCATTAAGGGAAGGAGAGAGACCTTCTTAAATCAGAAAACTGACTGATGCCAAAATTCCTTTTCATTTCCTGTGATTGTGTTCACGATGTGACTGGCACAAGCAGTGATTGATGATTACTGCCAATGAATAGATAATAGAGTTGAGGTATATACAGGATTCTGGAGCGTGTCCAACTATATAGTGATAACAGGATGTTTGTATTTGAGACTGTACGAGCTAGGAATCACGAAGGAAAGTGAGAGCGTGCATGCTTGCGTGTGATAAAGTGAGTTTCTTAAACTTACCATCGCTCCGGGTCAACAAACCAGTCTCCCTCCCACTCCCATCCACGTGGGGGCAGAAAGCGTTCTCGTTTGAGTTTCACCTTTCCAGTCACATCTGAGAACTTGTGGCGACCAACCAGGCCGGTTGTTCCCCATTTGCCTATAACATGGGCCTGGTTCTCATACTGCGGAGAGGTAAGAGAGATAGCACAACTGAAATCAGATAAAATGTATATGTATGTAAATAAAAGCATTTTTTTTAACTAACGTACCATTTCAGCATACACGCTGAAGTTTCCCTCTGAGAAGCTGTTGAACTTCTTCTCATGGGCAGAGAGACCAAGCCACATGTTGACCCGCAGCTGAACAGGGACCTTCACACCTTTGTTTTTATCCATGGGGTACTAACAAACAAAAATTATTAGAGTGGGAACTCTTTCCTGAGTTTAAAAGTGAAATATCTAATTACAAATAAATAAATGTGCTACTGTATGTTAGTTTCGTACCTGCATGAAAATGGTCTGGGTGCGCCCACAGTGTTTGCCACGCGCCTGTTCGCTAAAGTTGGAGTACAGGATCTGGTTTGCTGGGACTCGAGCATAAGCCACTCGCTTCTCTCCTCTTAACATCCAGATGATCACATCTGGCATGCTGTTCTGAGGCTGATGGAGACACACAACATTTCAGTTACATCATATAAAGTTTCATTGACTTCTTTTTGAGCTACAAAGCATTTTCATATTTTAATCTTTTCCTGACCTCCTCTGCCAGCTGCTTGATTCTGTCCAACCAGTCCTCGATGTCACTAACAGTAGCCTTGACATCTGTGGCCTGCTCTCTGACGCAATTGGCCATCTCTTTGATACCCTCCACAGCTGCATCACGCAGGTTTTTCAACTGCAGATCCAGTGCAGTCACATTGGGCTGGCCCTCCAACACTGGAAGCTGGAAACTGTCAAAATGTTGTTAGCGTGAGGAACAAAAAATGAATAAATAAACACCATAGCAAGTAGCAACCTCCAAGGCTGAAAAATGAAGCCAACACAGATGTGCCAAAAACTGCATTTCCTTGAATGATTGCTTGAGGCTGGCTCCAGAAGCGAGTCAATCCCCATAGAGCCCCATTTTAAAATGCTCAACTACGTCCATTATTTTATACATTTTATACAGTCTATGAGCGTAACTTAACCACTTACAAATGTATTTGACCCAACAGCAATAACCATACTACAGTTCTACTAATGATAAGTTGTATTGTGGCATTTCATCATTCAACACACAGGTCCAGTGCAGGATCTGTCTGGTCCTGTCTCACCTCTCCAGGTCCTCAATCATGTGGTTGATGAGTTTGAGCCAAATCTCTGCCAGACGTGTCTCGGGCACCTTGGCTAGTATGGCTGTTTTCAAAGAGGTGAGGTGGGACTCCTACAAAAAAATCAGCAGACAGATAAAAGGAGATTACTGAGCAGTACCTGCCTGTGTAGACATGCACAACATGTGACACTGTGACTTATTCTCACCAGTCTGTCAGCAATGAAGAGGAGAACGTTGACAGAGTCTAGACGGTGGCTGACATCTTCCCAGTATGAAGTGAGAGTCACTACAGGCTTAGTGTCAGCCCAGGGCAGGTAATAATAGTGATTACCTGTGGGATACAAAATAAATATCCGCAGTCATTTTAAATACAGGTTGTGTAGTGTGGACAGCTCACTAACATTTGATGTCCATGTAGTGTTTGTCTTTGGCCTCATGAACCCTTAAACACAGACTAACAGCATGGTCAGAACTGTCCAGTGTCCACTGTTATATTAGAGTTTGACTGATAATTATTTATTTTAAACAATTTTCAATAAAAAAATACATAAGGTAGAAATACTAATACTAATAAATCTTAGATATTTTAAATTCTTTTTTCCATACCATCAAAAACAGCAAAGCTGTACTGGGTAGTGGACGACAGGGGCGTGCAGGTGGTGTCCATCTTGTTACCATAGTTACCAATGCTGACCTCAAACTGGATTGGCTCACCCGGCTCTTGAAGCATGCACGCACTGTGGAACACAGCGCACAGAGAGTATTTCCTCCTCCGCTGGTACTTCTGTACTCAATCAAAGAGGATGTGGCAGTGTTAGAGGTTAGGGATTATTTTTGTCCCTGCTCTGGACCAGAAACCTCTTTTACAAGATTTTAACCAACTGAAATTTTCTGTAGGAAAACTCTTTAAAGGGACAGTTCACCCCAAAATCAGAAATACAATTTTTCCCTCTTGCTTGTAGTGTATTTATAAATCTACGCAGATTGTTTTGGTGTAAGTTGCTGAGTGTTGTTGATATCGGCTGTAGAGATGTCTACCTTCTCTCCAATTTAACTCAACTGGAGACTCGGCTTGTGGTGCTCAAAGCTCCAAAAACATTCATTTGAAAAACTCAACAGCAATTTCAAGAAATCATGACCCGATTACTCAATATAATCCACAGACCTAGTTGAGAGCAGTTTCATGTAGGAACTATTTACTTCTACCAAACTACACCTGCAAACCATATCAGCGCGCAAAGGGAAGCATGCATCTTCCGCTAGCCCACCTAGCACCCCTGGGCTAGCTAGTGTTACAGCTCAACTGAGGAGGACGCCATTATGTCACATTATTTGGCACTTTAAGTCAGCCTATTTTATCCAACACTTGGCAACTCACACCAAAACAATCTAGACTGACAAATAGCACTACAGGTAAAACAAAAGATATTTACTGAACTGTCTCTTTAAGACCCACATTGCAATAACATTTTCAAGAATGAAGCAATTAAGCAATATATGACAACTTACATATTCAAAATGTTGGACGCTTTATCTCAAGTATTATCATCTAAATCAGATAAATAAGAAGACAGCAGTAATTACAGTATGATTTACAGAAGGCATTGTGTACCTGTGCCACCAGGATGTCATCACTTGGGATGTCGTCCACATTCTTATCAACCTTCCCATCCAGCTCAGTGGACAGCTCAACAAGCACCCTCCCCCTGTAGGCGACCCCCTCACCCTGCAACAAATCGAAATGCAGAAATCTCATGTACACATTGTCATGCAGATAAAACATCATGTATTAATACCTACAGTAGTGAGCCCTCTGTACTGAGCTAACAGCTTAGTCTTACCTTCCCAAAGTTGAGTTCCTCGTATGGGTCAGGCAGGCCAGTAAATTCTCTAGGGCTACCGTACAGGTTGACGTAGCAAGGCCCAAATGCTGGGAGAAAACCAACCTCTGATGCCGCAGTGCTCACTGTAACATACAGACACTTTGATTATAAACACACCTGGACAAGTTCAAGACTTAAAGCAATACAGTGCATGAGAACAGACACACACACTGAAGCAAAAGGTTAAACACTCAGCAACAAAGCAACATATTAAAAAAGGCAGATGACAATTTCTTACGTACAGTCAGACACTGTGTTGCTATCAGCCCGTGCATCTGTTTCCAAAAAAAAAGATATTAAATGCTATAGTGTAATATCAAAATGTAAAACGCTGAGTGACAACAATATAGATTACATTATTACCTTCAATCTCTCCCCCAGAGGAAGATATTTTGCCCAGATTCAAAAACGTTGATCCTATGGCATCATCCTTAGTTAGACGATCCCTGCAAAGAGTAAACTGGCACATCAAATATTTGTTGTGATATGACTGTCAGTCGTGAAGCTGTGTATGAATGAATTTTAGCCCTTACCAGTCATACACAGTCAACTTCACACGTTCACACATGGACGGGAACTGCAGAGGGAGACAGAGCCAAGTGTTGATTTGTGCTGAGGGTGTTTTGGACACATTAGACAGATCTTAATATGCTTCTTTCTTACCTTGACTTGGAGATTGATGATTTGATTCCACTCTGGATTTGCATTTTTCTCAATGATTTTGGTGCACAGCTAAAAACAAAGAAAATACCGTTGCATACAAATATTCACACAGTAAGAAATTTAATCTTTTTTTTCCTCTTAGTTAAACATGAAATACCTTCTTGCCAGCGAAGCTGACTTCCAGATATTGATCCACCAAGTTTTTCCTGTCTCCTTCTCCTCCAAAGACCTGTTTTACCGTCTGAATAAAGGCATCATCCACTGAAATGTAAAGACAGGTTCTGAATATATTTTTCAAGTGGATTTTACTACATTACAATGGAATGGTTGCAGGAGTTTACGTGCCACTTACTCTGTGGCATATCCTCTGCGCGGTAGATTTTGAGGCTGAGTGTGGCAGATCGCATCGCGACACCGGCTGGCACCAAAAGATTGCTTTCTATGTCGTCCTGCTCTTCACTTATATCTTTCCTCTCAGTCTAGAGGGGAGGGGAGGAGAGTTTGTCATGGTCTTTTTCAAAACTTATCTGTCCTCTGTGTGTAGTAGAGGGAAACATGATGGTAAGAATGAAGGTACACACACCGGTGGCTCATCCCCAGTGCCCACAATAATTATGCTGACTTTCAGGTAACCTCTGGCCCCCGAGCTTGAGTCATCAGGATCACTCAGGAGGAGCCATTTTCTCAGTATGGCATGAGCTGGACATGGTACAATAGTAAACATGTTCAAACACCTAACATAATATCATTTACACAAATCTTAATGTTTCACAGAGTATAAATTTAACATGAAAATACTGACCTGGTTCATCATAGATGTAGCCAACATCCAGCTATGTAAGCAAAAAAAATATTTAAATTATTGGCAAAATTGAAATCTGTCATTCTGCTGGAGATAAAAGCCACAATTCTGCTGCACTGAACTCCCTACTAGTGGGTAAATCACTACAGGTCAAATTTCTGAAATGAATAAAGCAGAGATAAGGCTTAAAAGTAGTTTACTTGGCATACCTTGAACTCTCCCATTAGACTGTCAGCTCTGAGAGAGAACGAGTCATAAACCTGTCAAGAAAAGCACAGTGTTAGAGAAAATCTCACATAATGGACGGCCTTTTTATTTTTGCAAAAGAAAATTGGAGTTATCTACGCACCCGTAGACTAATGCTCTCGTCGAACAGTTCTGAGGGGAGCATGTTAACATTGTAGAAAAATATCTGAGGGGTAGAAACAAGCCACGAATGAATGAGTATTCCCCTTATCACTGTATGCTCAATGCATTTTGATGTCAGACACACTTTATTATCAGTGACAAACATTAGGACTTACAATTTACTAAGCTGAGATGCTTATGCTTTGGCAACAACTGAGACAGAAGAAAATGCATATGAGAGGAGTTAGATATGAGAGAAAGCTGAAGACACTGCCTGCAAGGTCCACTGCCATATCACCGCTGCCAATACAGAGAGAAATAACCCAGAGGATTATCAAAGCTGGTGGGGATTAAGTGGCAAGGAGAGAAGATAAGAGCATGTTAAAAACAGACAGACAAGAAAAAAGGCAAAGTGAAAGTATTTCTACAGTTTATGGGTTTTTTTGTGGTGATGGACTCATTACCTCGTCGAAGAAGGGGTTATTTCCTCTCCTAATTCTGGTCCTGTGAGTCTGTCCACATACATTCACCTTAACCACAGGCTTGATGTTGTTGCCAGGCAGCTGACGACCCTCAATGACACGAATGCGAATCTGAACATGCCAAGCAAGAATGAGATATTTGACCAAACAGTGAGACAAATCATCTGCGTCTTTTTTGAAAAGGTAACATTGATATATATATATATATGAGTTGACAAATACAAACTTTACTGACAAGAGCTGTCTCACAAATATTTCAGGATCTTTAGCAGGAACCAAAATATGATCACAAAGAAAATCATCTGTGTGAAACTGCCCGCCCTGATGCAAAACAAAACTAAGGTTCACATCTTTGCAAAATGAGGAATATATATTCTACTTCACTGTCTATTGGCTGCCCTCCCTTCAGTTTATATTTGCACTGGTGAAGCCTGCTGTCATTCATGTGATAAATTATAAAAATTACGCCCCAAACTGGTATTTCTGATTATCCAGGAGCAGAGTAATCAAACGGACAATACCTGGAAGTCCTGAGGCTTATTGGCCAAGGCTCTATGCCTCTTGCTTCTGAGACGGACTGACTTGTGTCTGCGTTTCCCAGGCTGGCTTGGCGAAGTGGGAGCTCCTGGGCTTCCACTCTGACCTCCTCCCTCGACGTCTGTGTCCCCCTCATCACCCTCACCACCCTCATCACTGCCTCCTGTGGAGCAAAACCCCAATAATCACACAATCATCAATAATCCAACTTCACTTTGTGCTGTTCTCTCAGCTTCATTTGTATACAACAAACACCCTCTCACTGGAGTTGGAAGCATGTGAAATGTCTGCTAACATCCTAGCAACATGGTGGACACTTTTTTGTCTATATTATGAGATACTTCAAAATTTACAAGCCTCAGCAATACATTAAAACAACAAAAGCCAATTTAACTGTCTACTTACCGCCATCCACATGAGCTGCATCTCCATCAGGCTGATCATTCAGGTCTGGAGTAGCGCTTGTAGGTGGTTCATACCAAATGAGCAAATTAATGGTTGCCTGAAACAAGTAAATGTTTGTCAATTAGCCTTATCAGATCATCTGTGCATGTCTCATAGCAAATGATATGTCATAGGATCCAATTAATGCCACTACTTCCTGTGGACCCAAACAGATATCAGGCATCATCTGGCAGAGTTGAAGTTGCCTTAGCTGGTGCATGACGCACGGGATCAGGATCATGTTATTGACTTAATGCATTCACCCCAATAGGCTGTTGTTTCTCACTGAGCAAGGGCACATTCTTGGATGGGAGGGACTTTGCATGACCACTGGCCAGGTCTCTCAGAGAGATTTTTGCAGAGCCGATGAACCTGTAAAGCAATCACATATATTTTTCTTTGGTCAGACAATCATATATACGTCAGCAAATATATCACTGCAGCTGTAGGGAGAAAACTGTCTTTGTTTAAACAAGACCGCAAACGAAACGCTAAAGAAACAATAGGGAGGATGCTTTGGTTCCACAACCTGACATGAACCTATGCAGTTACATGAGGGGCTTGGACGCAGTGTTTGTGACTGTAATTGCTCGTTGCTCTGGATAGTTGGCGGTTTCTACTTCCCTATTTCACTTCTTCACATATTATGACAAACCGTGCAACAACACCTACTTTTTCTAAAACAGAAGTCATGTAGCAACAGTGATTAATAATCACAATGGCTTGCAACACATTGGACATTTTTTAAATCATCCCAAACAAACGTGACAATCATCAACTTTAAATAATTTTGACAAGTGAGCCATTTGTGAGCATCTCTCAGGAGTACAAATGGGATACTTTGCTGCATGACAAGGACCAGCTGGTTACTCAGGCAAGCCCCCAAGATGATGTAGAAGTACACAGGATGGAAACAATCGACATCAAACCACAGGCATGTGTTGGGCGCGCTGTGCCCAGTTAAAGGCTGGACAAGTAGAGCAAAAAAGGCGAGTGGAAAGGCAGTCTTAAGTAAGCAATACGAGAGCAGGCAAACTCCTAATCATAATCATGCTCTGGCTGTTTTTCCTCTCTCTTGTTCTCAGCAGTTGTCCCGTTGTTTATTATTTCATAGACATAAAAAAAATTGTTGTCCTTGAAAAGCAGGGTCAACTGTGGAGGATAAGAGAGGAACTCTGGTGTGACAGTTTACTGTCTCCACTGCAGAGGTCACATGTAAGGACGGGTTTATACATATTTATGTTTGTATACATAACTCTCCTTGGAAACTAGAAAACAAAACTTAAACCCTCACCCTTAAACTCTAGCCTCAAGTATGTGGAATTGCTTCATTGAAAAACAACGAAACAGACCTCTTAACCACAGTGAAAGAGTCTGAAGATGGTTTTCCTGGCATGCTGATATATTTTCCACTACTTGCATAGCACTTTTAAACAAAGCTAATTTAGGAGTGAAACAATCTTTGCTAAACCGAGCAGTCAGCAAGATGGCTTATCTTGATTAGTACCACAGATTAGATACCCGTCTATGTGTCACATTCCTTTTCAAAACATAAGACGTGGGGTAAAGTTGGTGAGACAGTGTTGCCTCCATGTTTAATCAAACACATTTTCTCTCCACAATCAGCTTCACACTATATCTAAAGTTAATGTTGCAGAGCATTACAGGCTGAGTTACAACTAGTCATCACAGATGTGCCAATGAAAAGCCAGCGCAAGCTCTCTTTTTAACCCCCCCCCCCCCCCCTCCACGCGGTGACGGCAGTGATCATGGAAAAATATCCAAGTGACTGCGTGGCTGATGCAGACACCCTTCCACCCTCCCCCCACCCCTTGTGCCTGCCCCAGAATATATTAAACACAATCAGTCACCAGAGTGACTCAGTGGGAATGTTATTACTTGGTCTACCCTCTTGCCTGCACTGCACAAAGACAAAGAGATGCACACTTTACAAACAGATAAACAATTAAAAACTACGCAGGGACACAAAAAAACATATATGGCAGTCTGAGTCTTACTTAGGGAAGGTTAAATAAGTGTTTTATTTCCTTTTAAGGCAACATTCCTGTGAGAACTTGAGTGTTATTGTTTACCAGACATGCAAGTCTTAACATGGTCGCAGCGAGTCCTGTGGTTATATAGCTCAGCTAAGTTAAAACATGCTGCTCTGCAGAAAAGATTATAATAACTACTTTCAACCACACTGTTGGAATAAATAGTGTACTTGTAGTATCGGTCGTTGAGGGACAACTGCACTCTAACAGATTGTAACCTCACATCTGCCTTCTGAGAAGGTAACCCTCTGAGGTATGGTGAGGACTTCCTTTTGGTCATGCCCTGCACTACAAAGCATAACATAGGTATTTGGGAGGAGGGGGGTTCTGTAAGGACCGCCTACACTCAGTTGGGGAGGCTGTTTACACTCATATGCCCTCCTACGCAGAGGCAGGAGTGTGTTTGAATGATCAGTATTACTCATGAGGTAGGCTGAGGGTCACGTATTAATTCACTCCTTAAACAATGTCTTCAGCACACAATATGAAATATGCAAATGTCACAATTTTCATACACATACTTGTCTTTGCCGATTGTCTCATAGTCTTTGACGACCACGTTGATGAATGAAGACGCATCCAAAGCAGAGCCTTTCAGATCAAATTCAAGCACCTGTAATTACAGGGAAGAGACCTCTAAAACAACATACAGTAGTTTAACTGAGATAACAGCAGCTCTAAGGTGACTTATCATTTCTCAGTCAACACTGTAACACTCACACATTACAGTAAGTCTAATTCTGCACTTACTTCATTCCACACAGGATTCAGTTCATTGTCAATTGCTTTGGTTTTCTTCTTTTCACCTGAAAACACAATGGACAATACCTTATTTATTTGCAAAAACTCATAATCATGCGTTACTGTATTATGTCCAAGATAACACAGTGGACACAAATGCATCTTCCAAAGAATAAATGACTGAATTAACTTTTTACAATCTGCTGGAAACAGAGGAACACAGAATGCACCAAAAAATAAAGACCAAGCCTTGTGGACAAATTTTTTGGCTGTTGTCTGTGGACAGAGGGCTATTCTGACCTTATATGGATGTAGGCTACCTTTCGTTTTGATCATGAATCATCGCCAAAATACCCAAATCAAGCTCTAAGAATAGGTGCATACTGCAAACTGCGACTACATTTAACTGCAAAAGAGATGTCCACAACCTCAAGGGTGACAGAAATGATGATAGTTTAACAGAAAGTGAAACACTGTGCATAATCAGTGTTGCTGAGAAAAGTTAACGGAGCATACACAGTTCCCCAGAAAAAAAAAAAAATGTCAAAGCAATAATCTCACCTCTGAAGACAACTCCAACAATGGGATCTGGGTCTCCAAGTTTCTTTTTGGGGATCCCACTGGCGGACTCAACAATGACCCGCAGCATTTTTTATATAGTCCAAATTTACTCAGAGAAACGAGTCATATTCCGCTGAGAGACAGGGAGCCCTCGCAGAGGGAACTGAAACGCACAGATGTGCAGAAGAGAGGAGTGGATACCGGAGGGCAGCCTCACTCATGAGTCAGAGGCATTAAACACACGCAGAGCCAGCCGGCCTGGGTGAGGAGGGTTAATGGGCGAGAAAAACAGAAGTGATCTGGGAAGGACATCCTGTTATTCTCAATACCTGTTCAATGGCTTCATAATTAAAACTAAATATTGCACGGCATGTGCAGAACAATGGGTTTATGCGTTTACCATCCAGGGAAACCAACGGAGGACCGGTCTTCTTCTCTTGTGCTGCAGCGCCCTCCAGTGGCACTGTAAGTAATGCATCCTTCCTATGCAGCCAGAAATGACAAAATATCTTACAAATTAAGCATTATAGCTCCATACTTTGATAACATATAAACACAACTAAACACACATGTAATTAATCACAAAATACAGCCATGTTGGAAGCAAAATTACTAATATTTCCAAATGTCCTAACGTAGAACTGCTCTGGCTGCAAGGAAGTTTTAAGCTAGCCATGTACAAGATCAAAATGAAGAAACCTGTTGTTTACCTCCTGGATAACAGGCCATTTTACTTTTTTAACTTTAAAACTATAAGTACATTTTGCGGGTGATATTATGTACTTTAACTAGAGTATAATTAATTAAAAAGTCGTTTAAAAAGTTTTAAGCTAACGTTTTGGATGATGGATTTCTGGCGGCGATACTGACGCAGGGGTACGTTCAATCTCAAAACAGTAAGCAACGTTTTGTTATGGTTTCCAATCTGAACGGCGTGTTGCCTTGAAACCGTATTCAACGGGCTTTGAGGAGCGTTCCCAATCAGCAGCTGCGTGTATATAAATAAATGTCTACTAGATCTTTATTTATTGTACTTACATTTTACGTTACATTGTTTTCGAATTAATAATCGTTTTGCGACGTTTTGAACGCAGCCCTGCTCTAGCGTTAACGTCCATCGTCTTCGCTCCCTTGCAAGGTAACGTTAATGCAAATGTGTATAATATTTAAATAATAGGATTTTTTATAATGCGAAAAAACATATTTCACTACAATAGCAGTAGTAACTTTACGCTCATACTTTATGAGCACTTTATGCTAGCTAACACTAATTGTCATTTTTATGCTAACTAGGCGTTAACTGTATTCCAGCTAACATAGGATAATTACTGGCCGTTACTGGCTAACAAAACTGATTGCTCCCAATATATTTATGGCCAGTAAAATCATTTGCTCCTGTTGTTAATGGCTGATAAAACCGAATCCCTCTGATTGTGAAAATAACGTAATCTATTGAATAAAATCGTTAGCTAACCTAGCTAGCGTGTCCTGTTAGCTTAGTGAAATACCAGTTAGTCATCACTGATGTGAAATCAGTTAACAAAAGTATCAATCATACGCTGGTGCCAAAACACTAATAGGTCCACTGAAAAGATATAGGTTTTTGATTAGATTCAGAATATCACATGTTCATCCTCAGATATTAAAGATTATAAACCATAGTTTTGAATCAGCACTTTAATGACAGAATGAAGAGGTCAAATTTATTACAATGTTATTGTTTTAACCTGCATTAGATTGTAAATAGCATGTCTTTTTCATAGATATATTTATTTTTCATAGATATATTTATTTTGAATTGTTCATTTTCACGCCTCCCTGCGTTTGCTGA
>JAPZEB010000003.1:16329544-16354541 GCA_029783705.1 Chaetodon striatus | reverse complement strand
TTGCTGATGTCAACAAGGTAAAGGAAATGAACTTGAGCCCATTCAGAGTGTTTATTTTTGAAATAATAAACATCTCAGAGTGTATTATTTTAGTGTCAGTCCCTTATAATATTTGTTAGCAGGTAAATGAGATGGCCTCCTTTAAATGTAAGGATTTCCTCAGGAGAAAGTCCAACTCAGAGCTTGTCCGCTGTCTGAGGAAGCAAAATGCCTTTCTGAAGATCCTGGTTGAGTTTTTTCGTCAACATTCAGAACATAAGAAGCTACTTGAGGTAAGCTTAGTCAAACTACTCAGTCACTACTCAGTACTCTGTGTCTGTGGTATTTACCTAATATAAGACAACTAGACAAGGTTACCCTCACTATACTGTTAAATAATGTTGCTAGTGAGAGCTGTGTTTTGTTTTGTTATTTATGCAGGGTATTGATTTACAATAGCTGAGCATTTAAGAAAGAATTAATGTCTCTATGTCTTTTTGCAGAGAGTCCTCTCTGTTGAAACAGCTTTACTGGAAAAGTGTCAGCAGCTCATGGCCGATGACAATAAGATTAATTTGCTGTCAGAACAAAGTGAGAAAAAAGGAAATCAGATGGACGCGGTGAGTATGAGGAGAATGAGATGCAGGTCCAGTTACTCCAGAGAGATTGAAGAAATGAAGAATGAGCATGTGCGCCTCTCAACTAGGTGTCAGTATCTAGAGAACAAAGTTGCACCGAAAATGGTATAGCACGGCTTAATTTTAATTTAAGAGTGTAGTGCTGAGGGAAATAAAAACAAACTGTATGCCTTTATAAGCTGGGGACCTTCCTTTTGATCCTGACACATAACACAGTCTAGGTTCATTTATTGTTGTAGTCCTTTTAAGCTACACAAGAAAAACCAAAACTAAACAAAACAGCGGTGTAGTCCCATTGTCAATTTTTTTTGTTTTGGACAGTGCAATAAAACTGCCTGTTGCATTTCATGTTATTTGGTACCTCCAAAATGCTTAACAATAAATACTGATGTTTTGCCCAGCCTTAGGTGCAGAATGGTGGCACATAATAGACCGTTTTCACAGCATAGATTTGACTTGTCATGTAGTAGAAAAGCACAGGTGTCACTAGTAACATCAACAATGGTTCTGTTCAATCCAGGTGACCTTGTAAGTTGTGGCAGTGTGACAGTGAGCCAGCATGCACAATCGGCCTTCCTTTACTTTACAATTAGACGTGCTTTTCCTTTGACATGTCAAAATGTCTTCTGTGAAAATGGCCTATGGTTGTGTTGCAGCTGAGAGAAGCCCCTCTTGTCAGTTTTACACCACTAGATGGCAGCAGGTGTTTTTAAGTGTTAGTCTTACATATGAAGGAGGAGTACTGTTCTCCATAAAACACATTTCCTCATACAGAGCATACCAACAGTGACATTCTGGATATTGTAGAGGTCGTAACACTTGAGAATATGATGCTCTAAGCCCCACTATGCTAATGTTTTGGGCCTTGTTGTGACAGAATACAGTGTCTTATTTAAGCAGTTGGTAGAGTTGGGTAAGATATTCACATATGTGTAAGGCTGTACTGTATTTTCCTGTTATCAAATAGGACTCCGCTACAGATGAATGGGCCTCACCCAACACCACATTAGAGCTCCAAAATCGCCTCCATGATGTAAGTGCTGTTGTGTGGCTACACATCTGGAAAAAGTCTTGTGTGTTTGTATTTTGAAATTATGGCTGATCCACGTTTCTGAATTTCTTGGTGACTTTTTGTGCATTTGTTTTAAATGAGGATCCATGCCTGTGTACAGTATACATGTCTTACTAAGTGTTTTTGCTTTGGAGCCATTTCCCTGGCACAAGTCTCTTTCTGTCTCTCTCTGTTATGTGCTTCTCATTCTTTTATTGAATCCCCCCGAGGCCTTGGAGAAGAACAAGCAGTGGCTGGAATATTACCAGCAGAGAGAGGCCTATGTGAGGGCAATTCTTGCCAGAATGTTATGGCTGGAGAAGCAGCTGAACGGAGCAAATCAGGCTCGCTCACAGCAGCACAATGAGGACCATTCAGATGGTGAGGCAGAAGGACAGTGGGCAGTGGGCACTCACCACTGGGGCAGCAAGGGGCAACAGACTGTCACAACAAGGTTTTTAAGATATCAAGATTGCCCTGGAGTAGCCCACTATTAGAAAAACTGCAGCCTGTAGTACATCGTCAAAATCATGTATTTTATTATCACATAGTGCATGCATAAGGCTGTATCTGACATCTGTGATGATACCTTTCAGTAATTTTCTCCTCTTTTTTTTAACTTTTCATTTACAACTTTTGCTTCTGTCAATACAGAGAAGGAGCAGATGCAGAAGTATTATGAAAGTCAGAGGACCAGAGACCAGCTGGATGTGCTCAGTGAGGAGCCCAACATGGCCCGGCATAATCTGATAATGACCCAAAATTGGTGTGAATGCTGCTGAAAGATAATAATACAGTGCTGCTGAACGTTTGAGAGGATGAGAATTGGTAGTCAACATGACAGACTGTTTGATGTGTAGGTGCAGGGAAAGGGAGAGTGAGATGGACGAACTCAAACAGCAGCTTCAGACTGAAAATATAAACAGAGAGAGTGCACTGGAAGATCATCATTACTCTGAGGATGAAGAGCACTGGTTGACTGCTGTGTCTGAAGACCTTCAGCACAGACTGTATGAGGAGGAGCGCGAGTCAGCGAACTCTGAGCAGCAGGTATGCTTTCATTGAACTATTCATTCAGTAAGTACTGTTGGAAAAATAAAAAAATACCTTCATCATTTGAGGGGAGAGAGCAACCAAATAAATAAAAAAATATCTGTCTTCTCAGTCGACCCTCTTTGAGAAGTTTCTGTTAGATCGTCACCATGCAGACCAGGAAAGGATTGCAGACCTTGAGCGACAGGTATGAAACTGTCATCCATCTCAGTTTTGGTCCCCTGTCCCCTATATTTAAATACCTTTATTGTAATGCAAACCTTTTCATCTTCAGGTCAAGATTTCTTCGCAAGACCTTGAGGATGAGAAACAGGACTGTTTGTATTTACAGAAGCAAATGGTCAGACTTCTGAAGACGCTAAAACCTCAAAACCACATGACGAAACAGTCGAAGGTTGGCATAAATAGTGCAAAGGACTTGACTAGTAATTAATATATTCCAAATTTATCAGTGAAGAACCTTAAAGCTGCACTAATTGATTGAGTTTTCATCCAAAACAAACTAAAATGCTCAGAGAATATGCAGTTAGATGATAATTCTCTGTGGCTGTTTCACTACAAATGACTCCTTTGACATTACCCATAGTAATTTCATCCATTGTTGATATTAAACATATTGATTAGTCCAGCTTTAGGTTTGGGTCAAAGATAATAGCATTACTTGAAAAGCTGATTTAATCACCTCCTACTATCTGTCATAACTGATGGATGACTCCATTTATTGTAGAGAGACCAGAAGTATCGCAACTCATGTGAAGAGGCATACCCACCCTCCCTGCGCTCCAGAGATAGCCTCACATCCTCCACTCACAGCAGCTCGGTGAATGAAAGCTTCCTGGAGTGTCCTGACTGCGGGGCCCAGTATCATGCCAGTCAACACAGAGAACTGATGACCCACCTCGAAGTCTGTCTGGACTAACCAGGGGTACAAGTTGTCTGAATAAACTCCAGTTCTGAGTTGCAGAGGTGCTTCTGATCCTTTTAAATCATTCAGCCTGTGTGGATATTAACTCTTACATGAAGCTTTGGTTGACCTCAAAATTCTTTCTCACTCAAATTTTTAGCTATGTTAGTGGTTCTGTAGATAAACAAGGTCCTCTAGCAGCACCAGCAAGTCGAAGCTGTCATTCATATCGTGAAATATCTCAACAAATGTGAGATGTATTGGCACAACATTTGGTACAGACATTCATGGTCCCCACAGGATGAATCTTACTTTGCCTGGACCACCACTATGAAGTTCACATTTCTGATTTTGGGCGAAATATCTTGAGAATTATTGGATGGATTGCCTTGAAATTTAAATTCTACTGAATACTACTACTACTAATACCAGCTCAAAATTTTAATGTGCTCAATGATTTGGTTTATGACTTTATACCTGTGAAACTATTGACATTCCCATTAGCTTCAGCTGTGCTTAGTGCTTACTGCTGATTAGCAAATGTCAATATGCCAATAGGCTTAGATGGTGGTAAATATTTCCTCTTAAACAGCATGTTAGCATGGCAGCACGTGACCATACGGATGTTCACATTTAGTTCAAAGCGCTGCACAGCAAAGAGCTGCTAGTAAGGCTGCAGACCATGCAAATGTTCAAATCCTGGGATAGCACAGGGATGATCTGCTCTGCACTCCATATGATCGGCTAGTACTTGTTGTCTTCGTTAGTTGGATTGGTAAGGCATAGGCAAGAGGAATGGGATTGGCTAAGGATTAGGGTGAGAATGTCAGTGTAAGCAAATCAGAGGCAGAGTAAGGTGGGCCATTCCCTCACTATCCTTGGATTCACAAATGCATGTTGCCTAAGGGTCCTCAACAAGGGTTTGGCCACCCCTACAGGGTCCTCAGTGTTACTGCAGGGGAGGCATCAACAAAACATATTGCATTAATGATAGGCTAGCTGTTGCCCATGAATCTTTGTCAAATAAATCCATGATGTATGAATGTATGAATCTGTAGTAAAAAGTATTTTATTAGCTAGGTATGTTTAAATTTGGTTCTTTAGGCTGCCCTACATGTTATTGTAGACCCAGTTTATTATGCAACTCAATGTTATACATGTTATAGGGGGCCCTGATTTCATGTTTCTTTCAGCTAAGGGATCATTGACCTGAAAAATGTTAAAGGCCCCCCACTGTTGACTCCTCCTGTTTGTAAGTACTTTCAAAAATAAATGAATAATTATGTATGATGTTAAATGGTGTTGCTGTAGGTCCTTGACCTCCTTCACATCTCACTCTGTTTGAACCAGATGAATAGCTCAAAACAGCTTGTGTTCACTAATCCTTTTCCTGTGCTATTTAAAGACGTGGATTAGTATTGCTAGCCAACAATATGAGGAGTCAAAGGCCTATGAGGTGTCTGTGGGCTTTAAAAGGGAACGTGACACCAAAGGTTAACCTACTGTGGGCTAACAGCTTAAGAGAAAGATGCTAATATGGTTTAGACAAGTTGCCATGCCTTTCAGGAACATTTCATATAAACGTCTTCATGGAAAGTGAGAATATCAGCTTAGCCTGTCTGAGAGGCAGACGCACTAGCCAAGTGGGTGTTTCCTCTGCGGCCTTGAAGATTATCAACACCAGACATAGCAAAAATACTTTAACAGACAGGAGGGTGTGTCGCTAGCTTGTTTAACAAATATTTGTTTCATAAATTTCTCCTCTTACTGAACATTTTATGAACCTATCACTGTAGGTTTGCATGAGACGGAAAGCCTATTTCTAGGAGAGTCTGTGACCAGTTGCTGTATCTCTACTCAGGTAGTAAACCTGGTAATCTAATTTCACAGTGTAAATAAAAGTGGTGTCTAACTAATCAGATCTCAAAAGCTAATTTGGAATTTAAACTACTATTGTACAACAGGTCCATTGGTTGAAGATTAGGAATTGAATTAACACCAGGGAAGTCCTGTCAATCCCAGTCAACAAACTGTAGTGTGTTGTTTTTAAATGTAGAGCAATTCCTTAAGAGGTTATTCACATAGTGAGGAAATCCAGCTGTGTTTGACAATGTGGGAAAAGTGCAAAAATTATTGGTTATAAAGAGGAATTGCCCAAACTAAATGTGACATTGAAATAACACACAATAAAATGATGTTTGCACAGTGGAAGACAAGCACAAAGAACATCTTGTAATATTTGACTTCCCTTCAGGTAGAGCAAACAGTATAGAGGCCAGTCACCACCCTCCATACCTCCTCCTCCTCCTCCCCTCCTCTGGTATCACTTTATCAGCTCCTTTTCCCCATTCACTTCTCTGGCAGCCTCCAGGAGTGAAATCAGTATGCATTTCGGATCTCTTTCAGCCTATGTGGATAATAACTCTCACCATCATCTTCTCCCCAGAGAAAACTTCAGTTATTTCTCCTTCTTCTCTGAGATGCACCACTCAGATCATGTTGCCACCACTATTGTCGAGACCCTGGCTATTACCGCTGTCTTCCTCGTCTCCGTGACAGCAAATGCGGCAGCTGCAGCCCTGGTAACCTGGGAACGCAAACTGCTTGCCAACAAGACCGTGCTGACCCTCAACTTGTTTGTGGCCGACCTGCTGTTTGTCAGCATGATCCCGCTGATTGTGGCAGTGCGGTGGACTGTGTCCTGGACGCTGGGGTATACGGCCTGTCACATTGTGCTCTATGTCATCTGTATGAGTGGCTGTGTCACCATCTCTACCCTGGCCTCCATCAGTGTGGAGAGGGTCCAGGCCATCCTTCGGCTGCGGTCTGTGCCCACTTTAAACTGCAGGATGGTGACTGCCACCCTCTTCTTCATCTGGGCCTTCTCTGCACTCACCTCCATACCCCTGAGTCTGTTCTTCACTGTGATGGAGGAGGAGTTCCCTGAGCAGGTATGGTGCATTGATGCATGAAAGGAAAGCCCAGTGTCCCAGCTATTAATGTAATCTTGTGCGTGGTTTTTCTTTTCCATAGGAGCGTATACACATCTGTACTCTCAAGTGGCCTGACAGAACTGGAGAGATTGTGTGGAACGTAGCCTTCACTGCACTGTGCTTCCTTCTCCCAGGTTTCGTAATTGTGGTCAGTTACGGCAAAATATTACAGGTGGGTTCATTGTGGTTTTTGACCAACACAGATGTCAGGGCCAAGTTTTGTAGGCCACACTTTCAAAGATCAGGTGGTGTTTTTCTGTATTTTTCTCACTTAAAGGGTAAGTTTGGTGTTTTTCAACCTGGATCCAGTTGTGCACAGTCAAATTATGTCCACTAGAAGTGCTTGTGTTTGCGACTGAAAGCAGACACAGACTATTTTGTCAGAGTATTGCTCAACCAGAAACAGCCATGAAATTGTGATCCCTAAACCCAACAGATTTTATTTAAATAAATAGTAATTTTATTGCCATAAAACAATCCTCATTTAAAGTCAACAGAAACCTACCAAAAGCTGCCTAGGATCATCTTTCCTCTCAACAATCACCACTGCTGATTTAATAAATCCTTAATTCACCCAGTTAGCTATGAAAATATGCTGGCTCTGTACACACTAAAATTACTGTTTATTTAATTGGAGTCTGGCAGTTTTGGCAATAGTGATTTGGGGGCTGTTTCAGGTTAAACAAAAAGAATTTTACTCTTTAACAAAAAGTCTATCTCTGTAGGGATCCTCTCTATAATGTTTTCTGACACAAAGAACAATAATCTGAGCTATCAGTGCCAAAAACATGCACTTTTTGTCAACATAGATTGACGGTGCACAAATGTCCACTCTCTCGCTCAATACTGGACCAAATTTCAAAAATTGTTTTTTGTGATTAGTCACTTAGGCAGAAAACCATGGCTAAAACAGGCTCCAGGTCGAAAAATACCGAAGTAACCCTTTAGCACAATGGTTCCCAGCTGGTGGGTCCTAGTACAAAAGTGGGTCGCAGGTCCTATCTGAATGGACTGCAAATGACTCGCGAATGTGTCACGTTTGTAAAGCGCACACTTTAATTATTTAAGTACTTTCCTCACATATTTAGGAATTTTTCATCTTTATGGCCTCACTTTGATTTTGTACTTTTGCTCCACCCTTTTGATAATGATTGTTCCTTTAATAAGCACTTTCTCTTTTGTAATTTTGTGTAAGGAAACATGTATTATTCATTCAACAATTATTGCCAACTCATGCCCAGTCATTTGCCAATATATTGACTCTGTGCAGTCTGTGAATATTACTCATTTCTCTGTCGTTGTGATAACGGAGATGCGTGTGCTTTATTAATTACTGAAGCTGAAAATGGTGCCATTGTGTGTGTGGGTTCAGGGCTTTGCACTATCAAATGTCAATATTGAATGGGACAACCAGTTCTACCAATGTGGGCATTAAAGTGTTACAGACGATAAAAAATGACTTTGAGGAGCCACAGATTAATTTTAGCTCTGGGAAGACCTTATGGGTGTTGGAGACACATTGGAGATCAAGATATCATGCTCCATGTGTAAATCCATATGTAGATCAATCATTGATGGTTTCATTGTATCTCTTTTGTCCACATTATATATGGTCAGACAGTACAGAATGCCACTATAACGTAATATTTATTATCTCTATTACAGATTGCTAAAAGAAGTAGGCTTGGGCTGCAACTCCGAGACAGCCAGCCCCCAGCTAGAGGCTCTCTTGAGTACCGTGTGTCCCGCCAGGATATGAAGCTCTTCCGTACCCTTCTGGTCCTTGTGCTCTCTTTCTTAATCATGTGGAGCCCCATTTTCATCATCACCTTTCTCATCCTGGCCAGGAACTTTCTTGTTCACCTAGATGTCTCCTCTACCATGTTCTTCTGGGTGACAACGTTCACACTGGCCAACTCAGCCCTGAATCCCATCCTCTACTCGGTCTGCCAGTTTAAGAACGGCTGGCGTAAGCTCTGCAGTGGCACTGTTGTAACACCACTGAGGAAAAGACCTCATGGCATTGGTCGTACGCAAGGAATGCAGCCATGAATATGATTGCTTCTTCAAATGGAGGATTCAGCCTTACATTAAGCATACAGCCCGTTGTCCATACCTTTCATGAAAGGTACAATAATTGCTTACCCGCTGCATTCTTGAGCTGATACTTTACTCTCAAAGGCAATAATTCCAGATATTCTTTAATACTAATTTTAAGGTGGAAACACCTCTGATAAAGCAAAACACTGTAAAGACAGTTTATCTTATTGTAAATCTTCGCCATCTTGTTAATTTCACTAATTTCTTTTCAGTCCACAAAAATCTGTCTTACCTGGCTTTAAACATCTATCAGTTGTGCCAATAAAGTACAGATTTTTATTAGCTTAATTAGTGTTACTTTGTAATAACCTGCTCCATAAAATAGCAATATTGAATTTTAATTCTTAAAGGTATACTTTGCAGAATTTTCCTTAAAAACTGTATATACTCATACAAAAATAGTCCTTTTCAGTCATCACTTACTGTATGACTCACTGGCAGTGTGTGGCTGTGTATTTATCTGCAGAGACTTTAACCTCTGCCTTTATTTTCTTGTCTTTTTATTTTGCTGTGTTTGGGACTACCTGGCACAGTGCACAGGTTTGATAGGGACTTTATAAAAAGGTAGCGACTGGGTGCCAGACCACAAGCAGTTCGCATCCAAGAGGAAGCCACGAAAATTGCAGTCAAGGTGCCAAAAAAGAAAAGGAAAAATATAGTGAATTAGAGTGAATCTTGGATTGATGTTCACTTTCGTCTGCAATAGTGTTGACAACCAGTAACTGTCATAGCATAATAAGTATATATGACTATATAAGAAAAAATATCTTGGAGAGCCTTATTTTAAAGACAGTATTTTAGATATGCCATTGCCTTTTTGTTATCTGGTGTGACAGTATGCTTCTCGTAAACAGAGCCTACTAACGAACGTCAGTTTGCCTGCCAACAAGAGTAATTAAGTGCAAAGCAGCAGTTTACAATCCCACTTAATCCTGTCCATGGTTAAATGTAGCTGCTGTAAACTAGAAGTGATCCAGGAAAGAAACAAACACTCTTTTTTTTCCAGGAGGATTGCTTGTAGATAAATTCTGATATCAGAATTGGCTGTTGGCACTTGCTCTGAATTGACCAGCTGTAGTAAAGTTACATCAGCTTGTCAGGTGTCACAATATTAATAATTTGCCTCTGTGACTGCTTCCTAGATTTCTTGGTAGCATCATGTAAAAGCAAACAACCAATGCTAAACAGTTTGTATGTGCTCCTCTTGTGGGCTCTGAATCGATTGTGGATTCTGTCCACAAATCGCTTTCTCTCATACAGAGCTTCTCAGACACCATAAAACACTTAAAAAGCTTTTATGAAGTGATCAGTGGCTCCTCTGACCCTATTTGTCAGTTATTATTGTTATGGTATTGTTGTGGTATTACCCATATCCTCCTAAAATGAGACCACGTTTCTTTCCACAACAATGTTGGCTAGCTTTTTAAATGAATCAACCATATCTTTAGCCCCATGTTTGCCAGAGCAGTATGCACAATATTTACAAAGGAGATGAGCCAGTGATCTTAGATTTAGGGAACCCTCAGATATAACCACAGTCTTGACTTCTTGCTCCCTGCCCTCTTCAACAGTGCAGGTGCCATATCTCAGCTAACATTACCTTTGATGGGATTTGTTCCTCTAAAATGACCAGTGGCTGGATTTACAAGTTAAGAAAGCTCAGGGGCTTTATGACTCTTGCGTCACAGTTATTAGTGCCCCTGGGATCCCCTTACCCAGTAAGCCACTACCTTCTGCTACCTGGAAGAAGGAGATAGCTGCAGCTTTGGATCTGTGTCCACAGAGGAGTTTTGGAAATGTCTCAGTAGGTTCTGCACTGTCACATCTTGTGGAGGTCGCCTTTACATCTCTGCTGTACTTGTCTGAGAGGAGCATCTTTGTGCAGTTACAGAAGGGATCGTTCATCCAAACTTGGACACCATGGCAGACAAAGACACTGTAGAGAAGTTTCTCGATAACAACCCGCAGTTTGCGAAGGAGTACTACGAAAAGAAAGTCAAGGCAGATGTTATCACTGCTGCGTTCAACAACCAGGTCCAGGTCAAGGACCCGTCCTCTTACAAGGATGTCACCACCATCCAGGAGGCTGAGTTCATATTCGAGCTCGTAAAGGAGATGCAAGCCAACACACAGATGGAGAAAGCCCTGCATAAAGTTCTGCAGAGGATTGCTCTGTTGGTCCAGGCTGATCGCTGCAGCTACTTTAGCTACAGGTCTCGTAATGGAACTCCTGAGCTGACCACAGTCCTCTTTGATGTCTCACACAATTCTTCATTTGATAAAAATTTAGTGAATCCCAATGTAGAGATTGTTTTTCCCACCGACATGGGAATTGTTGGATGGACAGCGCACTCCAAGAAGCCTCAGAACATTCCTGATGTTAAGAAGGTGAGCTAATGACAAAGATGATATCTGAACTCTGAAATTAGGAAAACATTAATAAGTCAAATACAACAAAGAGTATGGAAAAAGACCAGTTGTACTTTGGGAAATAAGCAGGCAAAACCAGGCTGCATTACAGATGAGATATCTGGGAAAAGTTGCAGTAGATTAGTCTTATAATTCTGTCTTATTACATCCCAAAGACTCTGTGTTATCTCTGGAGACAGCCAGTGCAGTTCAGCATGCAGAGTGCAAACAAATGATTGACAATGTGTTCAAGACTTTTAACACGTATTATCACACTGTTTTCAACAGCTTTGGTACTGTGTAGCTAATTTTAACTAAAATTATCTATTAAACTGCATAGAGAACAAATAACAATCAGCTTTAATTAGCATTTGTGATTAAGGTTTTCTCACATTTCTCATGCTGATTCAGAGCTTAGTAGCAGTATAATAGCATGCATTACTGGAGTGTTAATCTAATGGACATGTTCTCTTTCATTCACCCTGTGGTCAGTGTACTAGCACACAACCTTTAACTGTTCCTCTGTCATTTTCAGGACTCACATTTCAGCGACTTTGTGGATAAACAGACCAAATACACCACTAAATGCATGATGACTGCTCCCCTTCTGTCTGGAAAGGAACCCATCGGTGTCATCATGGCACTCAACAAACAAGGCGCTGATGAATTTTCAAAGAGTGATCAGGAGGTGAGTGGATGGGCTGTATATTAATTTTTAATAGCAGAGTATTTATAATCAGTGCACTTAGTTGGGCTGAGAAACTGACAGTATCCCATTGAGGGTGAAGGGTTTTACCACTTGTACAAGGCAGACAAATCCAGGAAGAGGGTCCCTTCAATAATTGGCCAATTTTAGCCCACCAGCTTCCTGTCTCTGACCTGGATATTTAAAGGCTTGACTTGTTACTCTGGGTCACTGTTATGACAGCTCAACTTATAATCCATTTAGAAAAGGGGAAAGGTCAGACATTTTTTTCTTGCTTGTTTCATGGCCTCTTTGTGACTCCAGAGGTCAACTAAGTGGAGATAAGTTGGAGAAAGTGACTGTAGTCTGTTGTCATTGAAGAAAATTGAAAGGGAGCTCATAAATTTGATTCATAAAGCAACGTGATTCTCTGTTTTTTCATTACAGCTCTTCACTAAATATGTGAACTTTGCTTCTGTGGTTGCTCTCCAAGCCCACACTTCTCTCATGTGGGATGTAGAGTCCAGGAGAAGCCAGGTAAAAATAAACAATAATAAATCCACTTGTCTGTTCTGTTTTGTTTTTTCCAAGAAGAACATGGAAAATATTTGACTGCTTGTTTCATTTTTTCAGATGTTCTTTTTCCAGCTGCACTAAAAATAAATCAAATGATACAAGAATAAAGAGGCTCCTGTGCAAATAAGCAGTGATACTTTTCTTTGCCACAGGTGTTGCTGTGGTCAGCAAGCAAAGTTTTTGAAGAGTTGACGGATATTGAGAGGCAGTTTCACAAAGCCTTGTATACAGTGAGGACATACATCAAGTGTGAGAGATACTCTGTGGGACTCCTGGACATGACCAAAGAAAAGGTGTGTAGAAGAAACTATTTAAGAAAGCTTCAAAAATTTGGGTGCTTATTCCTTTGCGGCAGCCTGGGTTTGATTTCAGCCCATGGCCCTTTGCAGCGTGTCATCCCCCTCTTCTTGTCCTGCCTCTCCTGTCTATCTATGGCTGTCCTGTCAATAATGGCAAAAACACCTAAAAATCATCTTCAAAAAAAGAAAAAAAAAACATGATCTTGGCCTTTTGCTCACCAGGAATTCTTTGATGAGTGGCCAATCAAACTTGGAGAACAGGAAGCATACAAAGGCCCCAAGACACCTGATGGCAGAGTAAGTCCAACATCATAACATTAAAATATCCAACAAATTGTGAAGATTTTTTCAAAATTTATAAAACATTTTTTATGTTTTATAACGTTCAGGAAATCAACTTCTACAAGATTATTGACTACTTGCTGGAAGACAAAGAGGAGATTAAAGTTATCCCGTAAGTATCAACATGCACTGTGGCAACAGTGTTATACTGTTGTATTTGCATATTTTTAGAGGTTAACTGGTAGTCTAATACGAAGATGTGCAGTTACTCATTGTCTCTGAACTTACAGTGGCCCTCCTGCCGACCACTGGGCTCTGGTCAGTGGACTCCCATCATACGTGGCTGAGAATGGATTTGTAAGTTTAACTAGATCCTTATTTAATGCAAACACTGCAGTGGTTAAATAATTGGTGTCACCCATCTCCAAACACATGTGATGACTTTTCTTTGTTTCCTCTAGATCTGCAACATGATGAATGCTGCAGCAGATGACTACTTCGCATTTCAGGTGAGCCACCCATCACCGATGACTGGTGTTAAATTAAATTCACTCTGTTTTTTAACAACATTCACTAAAATGATTGGGATATTCTGTTTGATTTGTTTGACAGAAAGAGGCGGTGGATGAGAGTGGATGGAAGATTAAGAACGTCCTCTCCCTTCCAATCGTCAACAAAAAGGAGGAAATTGTTGGTGTAGCCACTTTCTACAACAGGCACGATGGCAAACCATTTGATGAGAATGATGAACAAATTACAGAAGTAAGGAAAACTATCGCTTTTACTTTACTATTTAAGCTTTTCATTATTATATTTTTCTAATGCTGATATATAATGTTTATACCTTTTTTTTTTATTTAAATCAGTCAGAGATAGCGTGAATGGAAGAATTAGGTATTACTCTGAATGACTGAGTTAAATTGTTTTGTGTTTGTCCATGTTTCTAGGCTCTGACCCAGTTCCTTGGCTGGTCCACTCTGAACAGTGACACCTACGACAAACTGAACAGGACAGAGTGGAGGAAAGAAGTAGCCCAGGAGATGCTCATGTACCAGACAATGGCCACATCAAATGACGTGCAGACTATTCTGGTAAGCTGCAGTCCCGTTTGACCGGTACTACTCCAGCCAGACTGAAAACAGATTATCAAGTTCCCTTTTTACTACCTTTTCCCCACAGAACACTCAAGACAAGTTTGGCTCTGCACCTGAGGACTGTGACCAGAAGGAGATGTACAAACTGTTGGTAAGCAGCTTAGATATGTAGCATGCAATACTCCTCATCAGCTCAGTTTGTATGTTACGGCATATTGACTGCAGTGTTTCCAATGTGCAGAGAACCAGCATCCATGATGCCAAGAAGGTGGAGCTGTTGGAGTTCCACTTCAGTGACTTCCCCTTGTCAGAGTTTGATCTCATCCAGTGTGGCATCCGCTGCTTCTTTGAGTTGGGGGTGGTAGAGAAGTTCAAAGTCCCAGCTGAGGTACAGTGTACAGCAGTCAGAAAACCTGTCCATATTCACTTCACACTCCCCTCTGCCTGTGTCTGTCAGGGCAGCCCACTACACTCTGCAGAGAGGTTACATTTTAGTCTCAGTCACTATTTTTGTTTGTGTGTTTCGCAAGGCTGACTTTGGCTGAGTTGAGTTCCTCTATAACCTTTAAGACTCTGCCAGTGAAATGTTGTAACCGTGATAACATGCCTTACAGAGTTTTTCATATACTATTCACCTTGGAAATGCCGTGTACCAATGACAATCTCAGGAACAATTAGCAAGCTAGGGTTTCATACATCACAAACCTACAGAACCAATCCTGCTAACTGTTGGGGTAGGGCTTGCTATATCATTAGCATAACGCTACAGCAAAATGAGGGGTATCAGAGGAGAAGCCAGGTATAGCTTTTATTGGTATTTTGTTTAGATATATTAATATATCATCTGCAAAGAGTGACAATTTATGATTTTCTCCTGCTGTTTATATGCCTTTTATTTTCTGGTCTAAAATAAATATGATCTGCCATTGATTCAAAGCATAGAACAAAAATCAGTGGCGATAATGGTTTCCTCTGTCTGGTATCTTTCAATACCTTAAAGATGTTAGACATTATTCTGTTAAACCTTTACGTTTCGAACGGTGAGCAGTTAAGTGGCAAGTAAAGATAAAGGTTGGGGAAAATTTGCATATTTATAGAAGGTGTAGAGCTTTATTGGAGTCATTTCAAGGCTTGAAGTGATTTTTTAAATGAGATAAAAAGATTTTAGGGGTTAAATTAATGCCTGGAGAGGAAGACATTTTTGCAGTCTGGGTCAAAGGCTTTAACTGCATCGACTATTTAAACCAACAATTCAAATTACAAAGATTTATTGCAGCTCAATTTTGTGTTTGCAGACCCTGACTCGATGGATGTACACCGTTCGCAGGGGATACCGTGACATCACCTACCACAACTGGAGGCACGGCTTCAACGTTGGACAAACCATGTTCACTCTGCTGCTTGTGAGTCTGATTTCTCACAGTAATATTTTTTTATTACTTGCTCTGCTGTTTGTTAGAACACAGGATTGTTTTCTTTGCTCCTCAACAGACAGGTAAACTGAAGAAGTATTACACCGATCTCGAGGCCTTTGCCATGGTAGCTGCCGGATTCTGCCACGATATTGACCACAGAGGAACCAACAATCTCTACCAGACAAAGTAAGATTTTTGTGGGTTATTTTCAGGTGATAAATTGATAGTGAAAACACGATAAAGCTATCTGAACTTTTGACTCACATTGTCTGGCTCTGGTGGATTTTTGTAGGAGTTTATCTCCACTGGCAAAGCTGCACAGCTCCTCAATTATGGAGCGGCATCATCTTGAGTACAGTAAGACGCTGATGGAGAATGAGGTGGGTGCTTGTATGTTACATATATATATTTAACAGTAGATGTGGTTGCTGTGCTGTTACCTGCTAGATTTAGGGACTCTTTGCTGCCATCTAACATCTTCTTCTGCTCTCATTCACAGACCCTGAACATCTTCCAAAACCTTCAGAAGCGTCAGTTTGAGACGGTGCAGCATCTGTTTGAAGTTTGCATCATTGCCACTGATCTCGCCCTCTATTTCAAGTAAGGAATCTGGAGTTAAGTTCCATCTAACAGGGTTACTGCAGGTCCTTGAAAAGTGATTTCATTCAATTTTAGTAAATATTAGGCCATAAAAGTCAATAAATAGTGTGCATTTTAATTTGTCAGGTCTTTATTGTCACAAATATTTTATCGAATTTCATTTATCATTTATCTTTTAGTTAATTTTTTTTAATGAGTAAGGCTCTCCTGTGTGAAAGTCCACATTGATCTGATCCTACCACTGAATCTAATAGTCTTTTTACTTTATATTTGCACTTACCAGAAATGTAGATTAACCTAACTTGCTCCAATAACCATATTCCTACATAAAATTTACCTCTGCATAAAGCCACATATGCTTGAATAAGAAAAAATGATTTGTCCAAAATCAGTTTTAAATTTGGTAGAAAAAAAATATCTTGAAAAGGCCTTAAAAAGCTTGTGTCTAATACCTGTAAACATCGTGATAAAGTAACACTTTAAACACCTATTGATGATTCTTAAGGACTTTTAAAAAGATGCAACATCTTTCTCGTTTTACAGGAAGAGAACAATGTTCCAAAAGATTGTTGAAGCTGTGGAGGGGATACCAGAGGAGAAAGAAAAGGTTGACTACGTCTCCAACAATCCAACCAGGAAGGAAATTATCATGTAAATACTGAGTTTATAAAGTGCCTCTTCTGTCATGTGACCATGTTGATGCTCTAGCTGTCATTCTAAAATGGTCTTTGACAACGTTGTGTTTTCCGCAGGGCGATGATGATGACGGCTTGTGATCTGTCGGCCATTACAAAACCATGGGAGATTCAGAGCAAGGTGTGTTCCCTTCTTCAGACTTGTGACATGATTACAAAACATCATTGTTCTCATTATTCTACTGGTTCTTACCGTCATAGGTTGCTCTAATGGTGGCAGCAGAATTTTGGGAGCAGGGAGACCTTGAGAGGACAGTCCTGGAGCAGCAGCCTATTGTAAGAGCCTTGAACACTTTTTTTTTTAGTATGTTGCCTGCACTGTATATGTTGTAATGAAGTCCTAACAAAAACCATCATCTCCTGCCTCTTCTTTAGCCCATGATGGACAGAAATCACGCAGACGAGCTGCCTAAGATGCAGTGTGGTTTCATTGACTTTGTCTGCGCCTTTGTGTACAAGGTACACAAATACAAATAAAAACATTCTAAATACTAACTTGATCTGTGTTTACTTGCAATGATTTTTCTCATGCAAATCCCTTTTCTGTGTGTTTGCAGGAGTTTGCTCGCTTCCACAAAGAGATCACCCCCATGTTCGATGGAATGAATAACAACAGGGGCGAATGGAAAGCTCTCGCAGACGTCCGCGAGGCCAAGCTGAAGGCCATCGAAGATGAGAAGAAAAAGCTGGAAGGTGGAGGCGAACAAGGTGAGCACTGAAACCACTGTTACCACATCTCTCCTGCTCATTCTGTGTTTTCATTTGTCCATTATCCTCTAACTTCCTGTCTCATTTGTTCTTTTTACATCAGAAGAAACTGCAAAGTCGAAGACATGCGTGATCAGCTAGACCTTCAAGACCGTCGGGGCATTTATGAATGTTTGTCTGGATGTGTATTTGTACAGTGTGTGTATGTGCATGAGCATGTGTTCACTGATGAGGGAATTTTAATGTCCTAAAATATTATTTTTATATACTGTAATGTTTAGTTCGTCTATCCTCTGATACAAGGAGCTGTTGGAGCCCTTGAAACCTTTGCAAATTGGCTTGACTTATTCAAAAACATGGGGAGAAGTCAATAAGTAACAAAATCAGAAATTACCCAAAAAATTACCAAGAAATTCACAAAAAGGGAAAAATAAAAACAAGAAAATTAGTTGTAAAAAAAGAAAGAAAGTTAATCACAAACAAACATGGAAAGCTTAAAATTTCAAATAATTCTGTAACGTAATTTTAAAATTAAATAATAATAAATATCAATATATTGTTGTGCCCTAGCATTTTTCAAAAACAGTTTTCTACTTTTTTTTTTTTTTCCCACAATTTGTGGGACATTTCTTACCAAATTGCACAATGCCTTTTTCCCATGTTTTTGAAAGACATTGCACCAATGTGCTCAGGGTTATAAGGTTTAAATACTTGTGAAAGGAGTCTGAAAGCAGTACAAGAAGTAATGTTGCTCCAGGTTTCAAAGGGTTAATTGGTACCAGTTTGAGCCCTTATTACTGTTTGCATGTAATACCATGAAAACATTCATTATTCTTGTATATACTAAAAGAATTGAACTTTTAATCATTATAACTATTTATAAGGATATTTAGCACACGTTCTTTTGCTTTGGACACGATATGAATAGAAATATTAGGCTGCAAATATGACGCAGTTTGAACTGTTATATTTTTGGAATATAAACTACAATATAATGCTCTTATTTTGTAGAGAAAGAACTTGTTAAACAAAATAACTAGTTGCTCTTTTTTAAAGTGCAAGTAGTGCTTTTCAAAAATTCAAGCATATGTCTCTGACAAATGGGTGAGAGATGTAAGAAGATTTGAGTGAATTGGATTTGGTTATAAGCCACCTCGAGCCCCCGAGGCTTTCCTTTTTAAGTCCCCTGCTTACATAAAGTAAAAATACTGCCGCCTGGCTCATAAGTCAGCGTGTGCATGTGGCATTTACAGGACAGGAAGGTGTCATGTGGAAACACTGTGCTGCACACCGAGTGAAATTCACCATGTGTAGGACAAATGACATTGTTTGAGTTTGAAACAACACATCAGTCACGATATGTTGTGATTTCTTAAAGCTGAAATGTTGAGATTTCTCAAAACAGAGCTTGTGACATGGGTAGCACATAGCAGAAAGATGTCAGATTGTGTTTCCTGAGGCAAGTACTCAGCAAATGCAACCTCTGCAAATGTGACTCTATCATGAATGTATAGCATTAAAAACACAGTTATATGTGCAATAGCATCATGTATAAGGCATGAAAAACTTCAATAAAGTTTATTTTCAAATCATTCACGTCTTGTGCATTCAAAGTACATTTTAGCCCAGTGTGATGACACAATTTTAGGTGACAGGAAAATGATCATTTTATGCTTCATTTGAGCTACATCCTACATGTTTTGTCAGTGTGTATTAGCTACAGTATGTGGATTACTGAATAGAAAGAGTTTCCTGATTGAGACTTACAGCCTCAATGATTAGATAAGCGACCAGCATGCCTCTGTGTGCACTATGTGCACTACTGAGATCCAGCTAAGGAGGGGTTTAGGAGAGCAGCACTGACCAAACATCACCTTTTAATCGACTGCTTAACAAGCTTACAGGAGACCTGTGTTACTGATTTTGAACTGTTGTCAGACTGCTGATATTCATTCATCAAATATAAGAGGACTATGCATGCACTGTGACCAGCTGATGTCTTTACACTAAGATTACAGTGTACATAAACATGGAAATGTATCACATTCCCCCTTTCAGACTGCAGTTACGCAGGTGAACATGGTTTATGGCTGTTTAAAGCATGCATACATAGTCATGCAGGTTGACCTTTGACCTTTTGGCATGTTGTTTGAACTCAGTAAGGATGGCTAGCAGATGTTGTGGTGCGTCATGTGAGAATATCCCTGGAAGATCTCGCACAGGAAAAGAGATCACTGCCTCTGCTGCTGCTTCTTACTATAACTGTAAAAACATATTCAGAGTAACACATTAACAAAACCAGTGCAAGATTGCGATCATTTTGAACTCTTAAGCATATTTCCAGTCTCTTCATTATAACCTAATGTCCGTTTTCTGTCAGATAAGTTTTACATGATCATGTACATTTAAGAGGGTTTGTTTTCTTGTGTCACTGCCATGACGGGGAATCATCCCCTCGGTGTGAGACTGACAGGTGGCGTGCAAACTTCATAGTTCATACAGGAACCAGGGAGCATCTCAGTTACAAAAGCCCGTCAGTCACGTCATGGAAAGTAAGCCAGCTTTGTGGACTGACAGAGCACCTTAAGACAGCATGTGGGTCCAGAGGTCAAACAGCAAAACATATGCTCACTTATTAATGTTCTGCTTTCACTGGTGGAGGATGACTGGAGGAGGATGGTGGCATCTTCTATTTTGTAGATAACAGTGTGATGGTCAGACGATGATTGTTGTGTAGAGTACTAATTCTAATTTACAGTGTTTAAAAACTTTGTTGATAATGATACAGCAACTAATATAAGATTATAAATCATAAAGAACAAAGAGGAGAAGAAAGAAGAAAGATGCTCGATCAAGCTTTATAGAAATACCTTTAAAGAGCTGAGAGCTCATGAATCAATCCACCTCTGACAGGCTCTACATTTCCCTCTAGTGGGGAGGTCAGGCCATCAGGGGAAACAGTCTGCCTGTTTTTACACCTGCAGCAAGGAAAAGGTGATTGTTTGCTTTGAAAATACATTTATTTTTAATGCTGTAATTTCTTTCTTTTTTTAGCTCTAGAGATATATAAGTGTAATCATACATATGCATATCTTCATATATTGGTTAATAGTTGCAGAAAATCAATAATATAGATCCCAAAAGTCAATTAACAGCCAGAAACACCAGGCTCTGGCATATCAATAGCTGCATACATCGCTGTGTTCAAATAGTTACTGAACAGTGTGTGTTCTATTCTGGCGATGAATGACGGCATTTATGAAGAAAAGACACGACCCATCATCTTGCAGCACAACAATAATATCCACTGTTCTCCCTTTAGTCCAAAAGCTGCTTATGAGAAAAGACATTTGTCACTTTCTGTCTCCTCCAGCTCCTCCATGTACACATTTCCCCTCTCCTCTCAGAAGTAAGCAGTCTCCCTCTCACTGGTAATAGCTTTATTCCTCCACCCTCCCCTCTAAAACAGTAAAACAGCGTCCCATGAAACAGCTCCCAGAGCATGACCCTGCCCCCGCTGCTTTTACTTTTACAAGCTAAATTGTATTATCATCTTAAACAGACACTGGATATCAAACGGTGTAATCAAATAAAGTCCAGAGCACCATGCATTTATTCAGAGACCTTTTCCAACTCCCTGCACATGTTCCTTCCCAGAAGGGTCTGACGCATGCAGTCCTGCCAGGCACAGTGAGTAAACATATTAATCTTACAACTCTGGAGGGATCTGTGAAATTAGATGGTGAATAAGAGGACCTTATAGGGCTCCAGTTCCACGTCTGGCACAGCATCAGAGAGCAGGGTAATAACAGTGATGGCAATGTTTAATAGCAATAAAACAGATAAAAAAAGAGATAGGAGCAGGTTTTTACCATGTGTGACATGAAATAAACACAACGTCATGCAGACAAACAGGATGTGAGCAAACCTGTCCTTTGTCTGTGAGGAAGGATGAGGTGGGATGAGGGGGATGAGGGGGATGGGGTCCATTTGACTGAAACAGAGCAGATGTCAGGATGACAGGAGGGCTTCCCCACACCCCTCCATCACAGGGCAGCCGCATTTTGCATCCACTAGTCGCCATGGAAACCGCGTGCAAACCAGGAAATAAACCTAAAATGTGCAAAAATGATGGGAACATTCAGAGCTACAACGACAAACATAGCACAGGCTATGAAACATCAGGGTGTTTGCAATCAAGTGGTGCACACTGAGCCAATACTACAATATATTGCATGATGACAATTAATTTTCATCGGGTTTCCCACCCGCTTCCCGCATAGAAAGCCCGTGTGCGTCTGCGCCACAGGCAGCAATCCGCTGGCTCATGTCAGGGCTTCATTTTCTCCCGCTGATTCACGAAAAATTACACCATTCCGCTGCGTATTGGGCGGAATCCTCCGGGAGGTCGACACGGAGAGTGTGGCGTTGGCTGAAATCATAGGCGTGGTTTTGGATGGAGATGCTCCGTCTGCTCCCGCTGGGATCCCCACCTGCCCTCACACCGCGTTTGTCACCGCGCCAGCTGGTATTTGCTTCAGCTTGAGCCACCACAGCGCGAATCTGATTAGATTTTGTTTTTGTCACAGGGGATATTGATTTTTTTTTTCGTCTAGGGGGGTGTAGTGTAATTACAGCGCTGTGGACGTACGGGGCGCCCGGTTTAATCACCTCCAGAGCGAGAGGCGGCGGCGGCGGCGGCGCACGGCACTTGGCGGAGATAAACAGGAGCGGACAGCGCGTCGCTTGGCCTCCAGCAGCAGCAGCAGTGGAAACGCAACCACAGAGGAGACCCTGGTTCATGTGTAGGGCTCTTCGACGCGCAGGTCGTGCCCACAGCGGTTCGCAAGCATGGAAAATACACGCAAGATGCCCAAAAGATCGCGCTGGCTTTGCGTACTTGTAGTGGCGTCTGTTTTACTTGTAGTGGACAGCAAGAGAGCCAGGCAGCCTCGCTGTCCCCCATCATGTACATGTACCAAAGATAACGCGTTGTGCGAAAGCGCAGGACTGATCCCTCGCAGCTTCCCCCCCGATGTCATATCACTGTAAGTCTTATTTATCATTATTTCATGAAGATTTCCTAACCAGTGCTTTCAGTCACACAGATTTACACAACACACTCGTCTCTGTGTGCTGATTTCTGCTGCTGCACTGTATCCAAGGAGGAGATTGGAGGAGTCTTTGCTTTCAAAGCTAACCAGTGTGTCTGCCTGTCGTGTGTCCTCCTCTCCCATCCACAGATCATTCGTCAAGTCTGAATTCACTGAAATCCCGAAAGAGAGCTTCATCCACACGCCTGCCCTGCACCTCCTGTGAGAAATCTCTCTGGAGCTTTTTGTTCTTCAGTCTTTGTTGCATGCTGTCAGTCCCCCAGTGAGGTGACCAACGCCATGTTTGAAGACATCTCCCCACTGATGCCACACATTACAATAGAGTGCATGTTGATCAGAATGGGGGGGCTTATACAATCATCATACCTCTCTGACTAAAAATATTTCCTTATATGCCCTCTCACATCATGGTAGAATAATCTCTTTGCAGGGCATTCATCCCAAGTCTTGCCTTTACACGTATAAGTGCATATTGTGAGCCAGACCTCTTTTCAAAAGGAGATTTATTAATGGGGAATCCCTCCTTCCAAGGAGGGAATCTCCCTCTGCTCCTGTCTAATGGGGTGGAGTATTGACTGAGTCACCATGTCCTTCAAAACAACATGTAAGGCTGCAGGAATCCTAATAGAGCATTGATCCTTGTCTTTGATATATTTGGGTTACTGTTACGAAGTAAGGGTTTCCTATCTGCGGCTAATGTGGGACAACAGCTTGTTGTTATTTAATTTATGAGCAGGAATAGTGAAATGTTATGGATCTCTCCGCACAGCCTCTTCACAGCCAACAACCTGGAATCTATTAACGAAGATGCGTTCCTTGGTCTTCCTCACATGGAGTATCTGTGAGTAGATGATACAAGTTTAAACTGGAAGCTGTTTTCAAAAGATTGGCCCTCTTCTCATGCATTTATTCACCTTTTTCAGGTTCATCGAAAACAACCAGATCAAGTCGATTTCACCAAATGCATTCCGCGGACTGAAAACCTTAGTGCATCTGTAAGTATAGACTGTTTCTTACTTTCTGTGCAAAAAAAGAGCTATTCTTCTTCGTCAGAAAATGGTACATACAACTGGATAATGATGCAATTTCTGTTTGAATTTAATGTATAATCGTATCACTGATGGTCTCTTTGTAAGAAAGACTTTTTGTTTCTGTTTGCATCAGTAGAAAGTGTTGTAATCTGCCTGCAGGTGCAGGCAAGAACTGCTCCAGTAAAATGCTGACAACATTTATTACACAATACGTATTGCCACACACACATTTCTGTGACGCTGTGCAGGTGTTGACATGATTATGAATCCAATCCTGTCACTTTCACTGTCTAACTAAAATTGGAAACTTTTTCCCACTACTGTTTCCAAGTGGCATTATTGTTGGTGCCGCTGTCGTGAAGACAACCGGATCACTTTCTGTTTTTCTCAGAGCTTAGCAACTGCCAGTTTCCATAGTTACTTCAGTTGATCACCGTCTGCCATTTCCACTACTGGGGATAGTAACTGCAAAGAATTAAAGGCCCAGATGCAACAAAACAACATCAAAGAGCTAGTTGGGACATAGACAGACTGTTTTGTCGCTCCATGTTGCCTGCGTCTTGACCAAATAGTTGCACCTGAACGCACCACGAAGAATACAGCCATGGCCAACTAGCATGTATGTACTGTGCTTGCGTGAGGGGAAATAACTCTCCATACCAGTGGTCTGTATTCTTCATTCAAAAAGGGTAAACTGTAAGACAGACGGCAAGATTAAAGAAACTTCTTAACAATGCAACCTCATGTTAAAAGAACAAAGGATATTTACTGTGTGCTAGCGAACAATAACACAATCACCAACCATTCCTGCTAAAGAGCTCAATGGCTAAAAAAAAATAATCGTACTTTATATAACAAGTTTGTTTCGATCTCACGCCCTCCGGACTTGAGTCGATTGTTTGCATTTCTCACTTCCATTTCCTTCATGTGCACTGAGCTGAGCTGCCAATCAGAATGGTTTCATTCACTGACAGGCTCAGCCTTCTCTGACGCTGATTCAACATGCTGAATTGGTTGAAAAAAAAGCCAATAAGGGCCGACGAAGGCCAGCAGTACAGAACACACCAAAAGACTGGGGTGACAGACACTCACCGACAGCCCGACATTGAACCAGTTGACTGTTGGCTTGCTGTTTCAGGGCCCTTACTTTGACACTCGTTTGTAACTGGGGATAGCAACAGGGGGGAACAAAAGTGCTATCCTCTTCCTGTTTAGGTTGTACAATGGTGGACGCACTTCCTTTGTGCCGTAAATCGAGCCTTCATTTTCCCGCGCAGTTGTACCCAGTGGCAGACAGAATTGCAAAGGCCAGCCTCATAGGGAACCAGTCTAAATGCTTTAATTATTCTACAGCCATTACACTATGTATTT